>JBAMBO010001110.1:0-60072 GCA_037044535.1 Lordiphosa magnipectinata
ATATTACCGTCAAGGGCTTTTAAGGCAGCTTGACTATCTGAGAAAATGTATACTTAGCTTGGTTGATAGCCTCCTGGATGGCTACAACTATGCAACATTTTTACACATTTGTAGAGGGTATATTAAAATTGTCCAGATGTTTGTAACGCATAGAAGGAAGGAAACAATATAGTATAGATGCCATACAAAAGATAGGTCTGAAAAAAAGTCTTAATTGGAAACAAAATACACCTAAAATTTAGCGATTCTGCCAGATACCTTGGTGTAGTCTTGGACAAAAATTATATTGGAACGAAAATATAACTGAACGTATCAAAAAATCTAATTCTGCACTTTTTTCGTGCAATCGTGCGATTGGTCGTAAATGGGGATTTTCGCCTGAAATAGTACATTGGCTGTACACAGCCATTGTACTTCCAATACTAATATACGGAATCATCGTATGGTGGCCGGCTCTGGGGAAACCATCCGTCCTTAGAACCATAACAAAAGTTCAACTGAGTGCTGCACTATGTATGACTGGTGCATTGCGTACAACCTCAACAGATGCACTTAAAATAATGTTACACCTTATGACTCTAGATCAGTGTTGGGCATTAATCAATTCAATTTTCAATCAATTGATTAATCAACTAATAATTTTAATCAATTAATTCAATTGCAATTGAAATTAATTGAAATTTAAATATTAGTTGCAGCTTGCAATTAATTTAGTGGAATTAATTTAAATTAATTGTAACTTACAACTAAATCAATTGCAATTGATTTTTTTAAATGTTCTAGACTTCAGTTAAAACTAACAATTAAGTAAGCTGTGGGATTTGTAGTTCAAAGTTTGTACAGTAAAATAATTTTGTTACAAAAAAATGATAAATATAAAAGGAGAGTAAATCAGCACGTTAAATACTGGATTAAAATGGAACCGTTAAAATGGATGAAGACAGTAATTCCTTTGATTCTGCTCTGGGCACTGACAAAAATATTTTATCTCCATCGGAGAGCGAGGCTGCAGGAAACTCCTTATCATCTTCGCAGCCACGACTGGTTCTACTGGACGGAACTTATTTTAAATTCTTAGCAAATGAATCTACAGGCAATAATATTGTTTTATGTATAAAATGTTCAGAGGATCGAAATACCAAAGTAAAAGGCTATTTAAACTGTACATCGATTTATTTTTGTAAAATACAACACGTCATTACTTGGAAGGACTTGAACGACATATTTCTCAATCACAATGACGGATATGCCAAAGAGCCACAATTTAACGGACTGAGTTTGGCAGCCCACAAGACGGAGTCGGTGCTAGTCAGTAGCAGGAAGATAGTGGAATCTGCCTCCATTGAAGTAGGAAGCTGCTTAATAAGGTCGAAGCCTGCCATTAGGTACCTGGGCCTAATATTGGACCATAGGCTTACCTTCAAGCAACATCTTGAGTATGTCGGCGAGAAAGCTACCAGGACCTCAACCGCGTTAGCGGGAATGATATCGAACATTGGCGGACCCCGTCAGCAAAGCAGGATGCTTATCGCAAACGTGGTGAAGTCGATAGTACTTTACGGATCACTGATATGGGCACCAGCAATGGAGGTACTCTCGTACGGCCGGGACTGCATATCTGCGTACCGCAGGTGCGCACCTAAAGTGTTGTGCGCTTTCCGCACCGTCTCCAAGGACGCTGCGCTGGTCCTAGCAGGCATGGCCCCGTTGGACCTACTTGCAAAAGAAGCCTGCAGCAGAAACACGCCACTTGGTCGCCGGGAAGAGACGTTTGCGCTGTGAGAGTCAAGATGGAGAGCTGCTACCAACGGGCAATGGACAAGACGGATAATTCCGGACTTAAGGCCGAGGGTTAGTAGGACGCACGGGCATATCGACTTTACATGACGCAAGCACTATCGGGACATGGATGTTTTAAGTCCTACTTGTTTAGGTTTAAGCATGAGACGGATCTTTTTTTTTGTGCAGGGATCCTTGAAGACGCTGAGCAAGTCTTTTTTGTCTGTCCTAGATTCGCTGCTGAACGGGAAGAACTAAGTCTTGAGATTGGGAGATAGCTCGCAAAACAATTGGTCTGCTTTTAGCAATTTCGCAGCACAAATAATCAAGACCCTGCGTCGCGCTAAAAGACAACGCAGAATGACTTCAAGTCCTGGATAGGAATCTAGCTGAGGCTTTCATGTTCCTCGTGAAGTAATACTTAGCGGTGGTACCGCGAGAGGGAAACGGAGAATAGGGCTGGTTTTAGTGGGCGAGGTAGTCCCAAACCCCACACTATCCCTCTTTTAATGCTTTCCCCACTATTCCCAAAAAATAAACAAAACCTGTTGAATAACCATAAATCGATGGCAAATGATTTACACGTGTGAAGTATCTAGGCTTACATGGCCTACTCTCAATATTATTATGGTACCACAACGGGCCTTCGATGGCCTAAGTGAAGAAATTGGATCTTCCCATTTCAACCATTGTAACCTAACCAAAGCACAAATTACCAAATATCCAGTTGTGATGTAGCATTTCCCATGAGAGATACGTGCGAAGCCCACGAAAATCTTCCAAAATCATTACCACTCCTTCTATGAACTGAAAAATGTCAAATTTCAAATTTCTTTCATATTTAACTAAAAAGTAATTAACATTTTAACAGAGGCGACTTAGAGGCGATAATCGTAGCCGTCTATAGCGGCCTGATCAACCACAGAGCTGGACTCAGCGTTTAGCACTTGCTGGATGCGATGATTTATCCATGTGGATGTTTGATTGGTTCTTTGATTCTCTCTATTACGATTCAAATCCGATGAATCTTGCGTTGTCACACCATTTTCAGATGTATCAGTAGAAGATGGATATGCTGTCGTATCCGTGTCCGAGTCAGATTCCGAAGCGCCTGAACAAGTACAAAGATCGGTGCCCAAACTTTGCTTACTAATTTTGTTATTTTCCAGCCGCTCTATTTCCATCACTTTTTATACCCTTGCAAAGGGTATTATAATTTTGCCCAGAAGTTTGCAACGCATAGAAATATTCATTTCCGACCCCATAAACTAAATATATTCATGATCAGGGCGACGAGCTGAGTCGATTTAGCTTTGTCCGTCCGTCTGTCTGTCCGTCTGTCTGTCCGTCTGTCTGTCCGTCTGTCTGTCCGTCTGTCTGTCTGTCCGTCTGTCTGTCCGTCTGTCTGTCCGTCTGTCTGTCTGTCCGTCTGTTTCTACGCAAACTAGTCTCTCAGTTTTAAAGCTATCGAGCTGAAATTTTGCACAGAGTCTTCTTTTTACTGCACGCTGCTAATATGTCGGAACCGACCGGATCGGATGACTATATCTTATAGCTGCCATAGGAACTATCGGTCGAAAAATGGGTCTTAGTGAGAAAAACTTTTTTGTTTTCAATGTTAGAGCTCTTAAATTCGGTCATTTTTAATATTTTATGCTTTCAAACAGATTTGCAAATTTTGGTCAAGATCGGATGACTATATCTTATAGCTGTCATAGGAAGCATCGGTCGGAAAATGGGTATTACTGAGAAAAATATTTTGTTTTCAATGTTAGCGTCCTCAAGCTCTGCTATTATTAATACTATATGCTTTCAAAGAGATTTGCAAATTTTGGTTAAAATCGGATGACTATATCTTATAGCTGCCATAGGACCGATCGGTCGGAAAATCGGTCTTAGTGAAAAAAATGTTTTTGTTTTTATGTAAATCGTTCTTAAGGTCGGTGATTAATAATATTAAACGATTTCAAACTAATTTGAAAAAGTTGATCGACATCGGGGGACTATATCTGATGGTTGCCATAGGACCGATCGGTCGAAAATGAGCCTTAGTAAACAAATTTTTTATTATTTTGTTAGCGTCCTTAAACTCGCTGATGAGTTATTTTATATGCTTTCAAATAGATTCGCTAAATTGGGTCGAAATCGGATGACTATATCTTAAGGCTGCCCTAGGGCCGATCGGTCGGAAATTGAGTCTTAGTGAGTAAAACTTTTTTGTTTTAAATTTTATCGTTCTTAAACTCGGCGATTGTTAGTTTGATATGTTTATCTGTCGGAAAATGGGTTTTAGTTACAAAAATTTTTGATTTTTATGTAATCGTTCTTAAACTGTGACATTTGCATTTGCAAGGGTATAAAAACTTCGGCACAGACGAAGTTAGCTTGGCCTTCTCGTTCTATATCGCTCAAGTCCATTTCCCTGGGGTCAATTTTCGATGAACAAGCAGACATTTCTAACTGAAGATTGGACATAGGAATAAGCCAAACCTATTTTATATAAACTCACCTAAAAAATTTAATATTGTGAATATTTTGTAGCTTGCAATTGTTACAGATATATATGGAATGCGCTCTGTTAAACGAACGAGTTATATTTTAGAAGTAAAAAGAAAAGTACTGTAGGTTTTTATACTCTATACAGAAGGTACATAGAGTATATTAAGTTTGTGCAAAAGTATGTAACAGGGAGAAGGAATCATTTCCGACCCTCTAAAGTATAAATATTCTTGATCAGCATCAACAGCCGAGTCGATATAGCCATGTCCGTCTGTCCGTCTGTCTGTCTTTTCCGTCCGTCCGTATGAACGAAGAGATCTCAGAGATGGTAAGAGATAGAGGTTTGACATGTATGGGACATATATTTCTTATACTTGCAGGCAGATCAAGTTTATTTTCAATTTATGCCACGCCCCCTCGCGCCCCCGCAATTTGGAAAAAACGTCATATCTCCTCCATTTTTGATCATAGATGATTCGTACTTTCCAGAGATATCTAGTACTCAAAATTATTTATCGATTTGCTGAAGGAATGGTAAAGATCGGATGAACGATACTCAAGTTATGAGCAAAAAACGGTCAGTTAACACCCACCACCCACCCCACCCATAACCTAAGCATTGCGTTCAGCGGAAGCAATCTTAGTGAGAGAGAGAGAGAGAGAGAGAGAGAGAGAGACTTAGAGAGCGCACTGCGTTGTGCGTTGTGTTTTAACTGGCTGTTTGACTCGTGACCAAATGCGAGCTGCGGCATTAAGGGTGAAGAGTATGTTATAGTCGGGCTTGACCAACTTTCTTTCTTGTTTTTTAAGGAATTATACTATTAAATTTTCGATTATTTGCATTGTCGATATTACATTAGTATGCTGAGCGTGGCTATTATACATGTTCTAGTGATATATGGAGATTTTGAGTAATGGGATTTCAACTTGCTCCAGCCTCTCAATCTGTGGTGGGAAGTGACCCCGCATCAAGGTCAAAGTTCCCGAAAAATGGTCGAAAATTGATATATAACGTCACAGCTGCCCAGCGGTAGCTTTAAGAGGGGTCAAATGAACCAGTGATCCCCTCCACAATATTTTTTTCCTTGACACCTACTCTCTATCTCCCCTCCCTTTGGGGGTCCAAATACAAAAATGACATTTTTATAAAATTGCCCCCACCTCCTTAAAACACTTCCTAGGAGGATAAAATGTATGACCAACTCCCATTATTTTTCACTTCCCAACATTTTCGTTCTTTGCACCCACCCCCTGTCTCTACTCCTTAGGGGGCCCCCATACAAAATTGATGATAAATGCTTGTAATGGTTGAAAGGATTTACTAATGGATACAATGTTATGGTAATATACCTAGGTAGCAATACACTGGGATGGTAAAATGCTACCGGAGATGCAAGTGAAAAAAGAAGTTCCTCGACTTCCTGTGATTGCCACGTATGATGGAAACGAGCAGCTTTTAGGCGTGCCGAAAGTAGCATCAGGGTAAAGGAAAAGGCAAACATATCGCGGAGGCGGTATACGATTTGTTGAAAGAGTGGAACATTATTGATCGCGTTCAAGCTATTTCGTTCGACACCACAGAATCAAACACTGTTCAATTCCAAGGTGCGTCATCATTACTCAAGCAATTATTAAAACGAGATCTGTTGTATTTACCAAGCAGACATTATATACATGAAGAGCAGTGCTCGAAGCCAAATTTGGTAAAACTTCTGGCCCAGGAGTGCTTTTATTTTGCCGTTTCAAAGAAAAATGGGACCAAATACAGGACGAACCGTACAGCTCTGGTACAAAGTATGACCTAGTCGCTGCCAAAATACCAGTTTCTTTAATACCAGCAACTTCAGCCCTCCAGGGGCCGTCAGTCATGGTCGATGGATGGCTAAGGCTATAAATATGTATATATATATAACTGGATCCGTGATGTTCGCTTTTTTATTGTCACGCTTTACATAAAGACATGGTATAGCAGCAGCAGTGCTATCGAGGCTCCTAATCAGGATTTAAATTTTTATACTCTTTACCAAAGGTACACAGAGTATATTAAGTTTGTGCAAAAGTATGTAACAGACAGAAGAAGTCATCTCCGATCCTATAAAGTATATATATTCTTGATCAGCATCAACAGATCTCAGAGATGGTAAGAGATAGAGGTTTGCCATGTATGGGACATATATAATATTTCTTATACTTGCAGGCAGGTCAAGCCTATTTTCAATTTTTGCCACGCCCCTCCCGTCCCCGTAATTTGGAAAAAACGCCATATCTCCCACAGTTTTGATGATAGATTGTTTCTAGAGATATCAAGTAATCAAATTTATTTATCGATTTGCTGAAGGAATGATAAAGATCGGATGAAAGATACTCAAGTTATGAGCAAAAAACGGCCAGTTGAAGAATTTCGATGACAACAAATCAAGTAAATCAATTCATCACGAGAGATTTTAGCGATTTCGGAACGTGTGAAACGGCAAGATTTTTCAAACGTTTCGAATTGTCTACCGATTTCCTATCTACCGGTGCAGAAACCTGGGCAGAGCGAAAAGACTACCAACAAACCCAAGAGACCTTGCACAACTTACATGTTGTCAACGATACAGCTGAAAGGGGCGATGAATTAATGGAAGACTAGATGTATAATGATTTCTTATGACGAAACGAAAAGGAAAAACCATTTTTATTGCAACTCGTCATAGCCAATCGGAAGGCCTTTCCGTTATGTAATAAGGATAAATTAATTTAATTTGTGCCTCCATTTGCGAAGAATGTAAATGTGGATAAAATATAAATTAAAAACACGTTTAAATTAAATTTAAATCTTTTTATTCAATATGGTTTTTGTACTTTTAAATTAATATGTAAATGTCATTTTTTTATGGGAGCTACCTAAGTATATTGCCTTTGTATAAGTAAATCCATACAAACATGCTTCTATCATGAATTTCGTATGGACCAAAAATGTTGGGAAGTGAAAAATAATGGGTGTTGGTCATACATTTTACCCTCCTAGGAAGAGTTTTAAGGAGGTGGGGGCAATTTTATAAAAATGTCATTTTTGTATGGGGACCCCCAAAAGGAGGGGAGATAGGGGGTAAGTGTCAAGGAAGCAAGTCGAAAAAGAAAAATCGTGCACTAAAACATGTATTGTGGGAATATTTGTTTGACGACTTCGGTCTTCAACGTCTGTCTGTCGTATGGTGGCTCTCTACAATGTTCTCTGCTCAATTTCACGTCTTCAGTGTGCAAATGACACTGCTCTCGTAATTTTTTGGGGTATTTTTCTGTGTGCATTGCTTTGTGGTTTTTGTTGTTTTGGCATTTCGGCGCTGCTTGAAATGAACTTACAATAAAAATTTCCCGTAAGTCAAAGCACAGTCGCCGAAACAAGTATTTTGACAAAAATTGTTGACAAATGTTACATTATGTCTTTTATGCATAACAAAATAAGCATACAGGAACTGCCCTCGCTTATATAAGCACAAAATTGAAATAATTAATTTCCATCAAACATCAAGTATTTTCCGCTGCACTTGCACCCATTTAATCGGGTTTTCCGCGAATTGCGGAATTTTCGAAAAGGGTGTGGGTATTTTCTTAATCATTAAATATGAAATTCATTTTAAATAGGACCATGGTCGATAGCTAATTAATTTCTGCATGTAAATTTTTCATAATTCGCGGTCCATCGAGGAAAAAAAGATCCCAAATTTTTGGTGAGGAATGGCGTATAATAGACATTTAAACATCTTTTACATTCTTGGTCTCTGCTGTTGTTGTGTTTGATTCGTTTTTGTGTGTTCCATTTAAGCACAAGTCAATTCAACTCATATCTGTTTTTGAATTACTGGATTAACTTTAAAACATGGATTTACATCGTATATCAATGTAATATATATAATATATATAAGTATATATCTATACCTTTAACTCTGTAGGCTCGACTAACTGACTGATTATCAACCTACAGCCAATACCGCTTACCCTACAGATCTAAGATTTGGCAGAGACCGTCGTTTAGTCATGCAGGAAAGAAAATTTGGAAAATTTGGCACAGGAGAGATGAAAATTTAAAAAAAAAAAAATTTCACATGTTCATGGCTGTGTGTATGCGTGTTAAGTGTTTTTTATAACCTTGCAAAGGGTATTATAATTTTGCCCAGAAGCTTACAACGCATACAAATATTCATTTCCGACCCCATAATTTATATATATTCTTGATCAGGGCGACGAGCTGAGTCGATTGAGCTTTGTCCGTCCGTCTGTCTGTCTGTCCGTCTGTTTCTACGCAAACTAGTCTCTCAGTTTTAAACCAGTCGAGCTGAAATTTAGCACAGAGTCTTCTTTATACTGCACGCTCCTAGAATATCACAACCGACCGGATCGGATGACTATATCTTATAGCTGCCATAGGAACCATCGTTCAAAAAGTGGGTCTCAGTGAAGAAAACTTTTTTGTTTTCAATATTAGCGTCCTTAAACTCGTCCATTATTAATATTATATGCTTTCAAACAGATTTGCAAATTTTGGTCAAAATCGGATGACTATATCTTATAGCTGCCATAGGATCGATCGGTCGGAAAATGGGTCTTAGTGAAAAAAACCTCTTTTTTTTGAGTAAATCGTTCTTAAGATTGATGATGATAAATATTAAACGCTTTGAAACTAATTTGAAAAAGTTGATCGACATCGGGTGACTATAACTTATGGTTGTCATAGGACCGATCGGTCGAAAATGGTTCTTATTTAGAAATTTTTATTTTTTTTTAATGTTAGCGTCCTTAAACTCACTGATTACTAATGCTATATGCTTTCAAATATATTCGAAGAATTTGGTCGTAATCGGATGACTATATCTTAAGGCTGCGCTATGACCGAACGGTCGGAAAATGAGTCTTAGTGAGAAAATTTTTTGTTTTCAATTTTATCGTTCTTTAACTCAGCGTTTGTTAATTTGAAATGTTATAAAAAAGATTCGCAAAATTTGTTCGAAATCAGATGTTTATCTGTCGGAAAATGGGTTTTAGTTTAAAAAATTTTTGATTATTATGTAAGCGTTCTTGAACTGTGACATTTCAAAAACAGCATTTGTAAGGGTATATATACTTCGGCACAGACGAAGCTAGCTTCGCCTTCTCGTTTTTTTTTATTTTGTAGAAAGTCAGAGCGCTTTTGCTAAGACTGCTGCGCTTAAGTCCAGAACGAATTTCGGCTCCGCCTCAGGTACGAAGCGAAATTATTGTTTCGGTTAAAGGTTTATTTCGGTTTTCGATCCGGTACCCGGATTTTTAATTCGTTTTACCGGTACGTACCGGTATAAGTACTACGTTTTTTTAATATTGGTTACATTAAATTCTGATATAAATCTAATTCATTTTATTCCAGTTAAATAAAACGAATCAAAATTCAACTCAAAATGGATGGTTTCACATTTAAAGTAAAATTATATAGACTATTTTATATTTCGTATTTTTTTACGTAGTTGACATGTAAGAACTTATGATTAGATTATACGTACATATACTAATTACTTGAGTACTTGAATACTGCTCGTCCGTCTGGTGTCCGCAATACAAAAATCATATCGATCGTATCGAATCAGTACAAAAGCAATTTTTGCTTTTTGCTCTTCGTGGACTAAATTGGGACCCTAACCTTCGTCTGCCATCGTACTCCAGTAGACTCTTGCTTATTAACCTTCCTTCGTTAGCTGATCGTAGAACAGTCCTAGGCGTTTCTTTTCTTCATAAGCTAATCATTAGTGATGTAGACTCTACCGAACTTTTAGGTCGCCTTAACTTTTCCGTTCCTTCTAGGCCAATTAGAAACTATTTACCTTTAATCTTGCCCAGATGCACAACTGATTATGCCCAGCACAATCGTTTTCGGGTCTTATGTCAAAATTACAATGATCTCTATCACCTGCTCTCAACAGATCTCTCTCTCTCTCTCTCTAAAAACGTCTCTCTATAATTATCTCCGGGGAAATCTCTGGCCACTCCCAGCTGTGAGTAGGGGCATAGCTTGCCGGACTGGCTAAAAAATCCTCCCCCACCGGGTCAGAGATTTTCCGGCTATTTAGTTTTAAGTTTTACGTATACATTTTGTATTTTTAAAGTTTACTTTAAGATATTTTTCTCTCTATCTCAGTTTTTTTTTTTTTTTAATTTAATATATTATCTTATTTTTTTTCTCCTTTGTTCCTACATAACTATTGGTTTTGGTTTTTTTCTCTCTCTCTCTCTTTCTCTCTCTCTCCCTCTTCTCGATCTCTATATTATTAAAGTTTTTGTTAGCTCTAATAACGTCTCTGACTACAATTGGCTGTGAATAGGGGCATAGCTGGCCGGACGGGCAAATAAAATTCCCCCACCGTGTCGGAGTCGTTATTAGTTTATTTTGTAATTTTATTAGATTTTCTTTGATAGGCTTCATTAGCTCATAAAAATTTTTGTAACGTATATAAGTTTTCGTTGACAGCCTTTTTTTGTCAACTCTAAATAAATAAATAAAATAAATAAATAAATATGTTCAGGGGTGCCACAGATATCACTTCCGCTCGAAATTCGCCCGAATTTGATTTCGCACTGCCACAGAGCCTGATTTCGAGTGCTTTGAAAATCGCGCACCCTTGAGCCGTCGATTTGCTTAAATAAGCTCCCAAAATGCATTTTGACTAAAATAATTCTTATTGATTCCTAAAGTGTGTTTAATTTGTGAATTATCCACATCAAAAAATTAAGCATTTAGCATTTTAAGTTTATTAAACTAGAATTTTTATAAATCGCTAGTTAAATTTGTCGTTCTTTCATTTGTCATTATTTCAGTGGTGCCACCTTTTAACATTTGAATTTCGAAATTTATCGAATTTAGTTTTAAGGTGCATAAAAAAACGATTTTTGTGCTGAAATAAAGATAAAACGAGAAAGAAAAGCTAACTTCGTCTGTGCCGAAGTTTTAATACACTTGAAAAAGCTCACTCCAAAGGTTACAGATTTCGACCAAACTTCGCAGATCAGTTTGAAAACATATAATTTTAATAATGACCGAGTTTAAGAGCGCCAACATTGAAAACAAAAAAGTTTTTCTCCCAAAAACCCATTTTCCGAACGATCGTTTCTATGGCAGCTACAAGAAGTAGTCATCCGATCCGTTCGGTTCCGACATATTAGCAGCGTGCAGCTAAAAGAAGACTCTGTGCAAAATTACATCTCGATAGCTTCCAAACTGATTTAAGACAGACGGACGGACAAAGCTCAATAGACTCAGATCGTCATGCTGATGAAGAATAAATATACTTTATGTGGTCGGAGATGATTCCTTCTATGCGTCGCAGACCCCTGGGCAAAATTATAATGCACTTTTCAAGTGTATAAAAATTAGATTGATTAGCAATAGCTTTTGCGTTAATCTTTTACTTTTAGAAAAAGGGTCCGATGAGAATCCAAGACGGCTGCACTCTATCGTCTCCTTACAGATTTGCGTCTTCCCTAAATCGTCGATTTCCATTTGTCGTATGAGAGGCATTTATTTAATTAAAACAATTCTTTTGTTTACTTTTTCGTTTGTCGTTTCAAATCGTCGCAAATTACAATTTTTGTTGTTTGAATTAAAAAACATTCAACTCCGTTGAAGAAAATTAAGTTTATTTTGTTTAAAAAACAAGAAAGAAAGTCGGTCAAGCTCGACTATAACATACTCTGTACCCTTACACATGCATTTGCTCACGAGTCAAACGGCCAGTTAACAGCTCCCACCCACCCCACCCATAACAACAACGTTCCGTTCAAGAGAAGCAATCTTAGTGAGAGAGAGAGAGAGAGAAACTATTAGAGCGCACGACGGACGGACAGATGGACACGGCTATACCGACTCGGCTGTTAATGCTGATCAAGAATATATATACTTTATAGGGTCGGAAACGATTCCTTCTCCGTGTTACATACTTTTGCACAAACTTAATATACTCTGTGTACCTTTGGTACAGAGTATAAAAACAAATCAACAGTTGCACGGGATTTCCTAGAGCCCAGAAAATGACCTGTTATTAACAGGCTGTTAACCATCAATGGACTGCGGGTCAAAGTAGGTAAGAGTTTACCCTTTGAAAGAATGGTAATTGCGGCAGCAGCGGATCGCGCATTTTTATGGTCCTCATATAAAGGGATAATTCCTCTCATGCGTCACCATTGCTGACAAAGTGAAAGGTCAAATGTTTTGCCTCAAGCTGACCGTCGCATAATAAAACCGCAATTTATGGCCCTCAGGTACTCGGATGGCCTTTCTGAGGCGCGGTGTAACGCATCGGAAGTACGCGCCAAAAAATTGTTAGTTACATATGGGAAAACACAAATTTATCATTAATATCTATCAAGGCAAAAAAAAATATCTTTCCAGCATATTAAGAAAACTGATATAACCAACAAAAATAGTCTGATCCAAGGAGTCACGCGAGTATAGTGCAATATTCTTTATTCCTTTGCAAAGGGTATTATAATTTTGCCCAGAATCTTGCCACGCATAGAAATATTCATTTCCGACCAAATAAACTATATATAATATATTCTTGATCAGGGCGACGAGGTGAGTCGATTGAGCCTTGTCCGTCCGTCTGTGAGTCTGTTTCTACGCAGACTAGTCTCTGAGTTTTAAAGCTATCGAGCTGAAATTTAGCACAGAGTCTTCTTTTTACTGCACGCTGCTAATATGTCGGAACCGACCATATCGGATGACTATATTTTATAGCTGCCATAGCTGCCATACCGATCGCTTGGAAAATGGGTCTTGGTGAAAAAACTTTTTTTAGATTTAGATTTAGATTTATTTTATTTTCTTCTTCCTAGTGCTACAAGGAGTTCCTTAAGTTAATGCACTAGTCACAACGACAATTTCTTTACAGAATAATAAAAAAAAAACAAGAAAGAAAGTCGGTCAAGCCCGACTATAACATACTCTGTACCCTTACACTCGCATTTGCTCAGGAGTCAAACGGCAAGTTAACACCCCGCGCACAACGCGGTGCTCTCTCTAAGTTTCTCTCTCTCTCTCTCTTTCTCTCTCGCACTAAGATTGCCTGTGTTGAACGGTTAGGGTGTTAGGGTGTTAACTGGCCGTTTTTTGTCCATAACTTGAGTATCGTTCACCCGATCGAAGGAACGAACGATCTATCTCCAAAACTGTAGGAGATATGATGTTTTTTCCAAATTGCGGGGGCGGGAGGGTGCGTATAAAAAGTTGAAAATAAACTTGATTTACCTGCAAGTATAAGAAATAAATGTCCCATACATGTCAAACCTCTATCTCTTACCATCTCTGAGATCTCTTCGTTCATACGGACAAACAGACGGACAGACGGACATGGCTATATCGACTCGGCTGTTGATGCTGATCAAGAATATATATACTTTATAGGGTCGGAAACGATTCCTTCTCCCTGTTACATACTTTTGCACAAACTTAATATACTCTATGTACCTTCGGTACAGAGTATAAAAACGGACTTAAAATTAATTTACATTAAACATATATATCACTAATTTTAACATAAATAATTTTTGTTTTTTTTTTGTTTTTATACCCTGTTCCCATTAAAAATGGGAAAAGGGGATCATTTTGTTTGTTTTTATATTGAAAAGTCTAATTATATATTACTATTAATTTTAAAATGTTCCATTAAACTATTAGTAAATTTGTGTGTGCTTGTAGTTGTTTTTAGAGAATGAGGTAGGTTGTTCCAGAGCTGAATAGCATAATAATAAAATTGTTTTTTACAGCTCTCCAGGTTGCATCTTAAGGATACCAAGTTGTTTGTTCGTCTTGACGACACAAAGTTAAGCAAATCAAATAAATATGCGGGTTCCTTAGTAAATATAATTTTGTGCAGTAGTTTTAATACTTTGCCGTGAATCCAATTGTTTAAGTTAGTATTAAGCAGGTTGTTTGTGTGGATAGTGACATGCTCAGTCCGTCCGAGATTATAAACATACCTAGAGATGTTATTAAATGCTACTTTTATTCTGTTCTGACTAGTCATATCACTGCTGGCAAATATTTCTATTCCATATGTCAGTGTTGGAATTAGGAAAGCTTTTGCGATTAGATATCTAAATTTAGTAGGCAGAAGTGTTTTTGTGTAATTTAGCTGCCTCAACAGACCATTCATTTTTCCAGTGGTTTTATTAATATGATCATTCCATGTTAGAGTTTTATTAAAAGTCAGTCCCAAGTTTTCGGCTCTTTCTACATATTCAATGGTCTGATTATCTATCTTAAGTTTTTGCAAGTTTTCTGTAACGATCTTTCGTTTATAGATAACAATACATTTTGATTTTCTCGGGTTTATAGACAGTCCATTCTTATTTGCCCATTCAGAAACACGTGACAAATCAGAATTACATATATCAATACAATCACAGATTTTACTTAACGGTCGACTAACATACATTTGGACGTCATCTGCATACATATGGACATCAATCGTTAATAAAGATTTGGGAAGGTCATTTGCATAAACGGCAAATAGTAGGGGTCCTAACACTGATCCCTGTGGGACTCCCCGCGTGATTGAAACCAGTTCTGATTCACATCCATTCGCTACTACAGCTTGTTTTCTGCCGCTTAGATATGATTTTATTAACTTCAGAGCAGTCTCAGAAGAATTATTTAAGTATCTAAGCTTAGTTAATAGTATATCGTGGTTTACCGTGTCAAAGAAGGGTTAGAAAAGTCACATAACTGTCATCCAATTTTTGTCGTATATCCTCAACTACTTTTATTATTGCTGTTGTGCAGCTTCTATGTTTGCGAAAACCAGATTGCCTGTTATCGAGTAACTTATTTTCTTCAAGAAAGCTGTTAATTTGTTTGGCCATCAATTTCTCAAACACTTTTGAAAGAAATGGCAGTATGGATATTGGCCTGAGCTCATTCGAAGTCTTTGGTATTGGGATAATTTTCGCTATTTTCTAGTTGTCTGGGATTGTAGACGTTGTGAGCGCTGTATGTATTATATGCGTTATATGCTGTAATATTTTGGGGAGCAGCATTGAAAGAAATTTTGGATCCAGTCTGTCCAGTCCGATTGCATTTGACTTAATATTAAGGAGAGACTCTAGGACATCACATTGATTCACACATACAAAGTTAAAGTAATTATCACAGTTAATTGGAGGTGTGTTCAGGTACAGATTGCATGGAGTTTCTGGTATATTTAATTGCACAAATTACCTATTAAGGGTATTAACATCAATACCGTCTGCGATAACAGGGTTGTGTTTTCCTATCCCAATATCCTTAATATTTTTCCATGTTTGACTAGTGGATATTGCACTATTTAGCTTATGTGTGTAGTATGTACGTTTTGTATTGCAGATCAGGTTGTTTACTATGCGTCTGTAGTTTGAAAATTGAGTATATAGTTGTTCAGTCTTGTATCTCTTCCACTTTAAATATGCCTTATTTCGTTCTAGTATTTCATCTTGTATGCGCTTATTAAACCAGGGCTTATCCTTGGGTCTAATTATCTTACTTTTAATAGGTACGAACGTATTATATAAATAGTTAATATTCATGTTTAGACGATTTAGTTGTTCATCCACTGATGGAGTCAAGTAAATGCTGTGCCAGTCACAAAGTTCAAGTGCATTGTTTAATCTTACATAGTCAATGTCTCTTAAGTTCCTATAACTAATCACTTGGTCATTTTTTTCAATTAATACGTCATATGTTAGATATATTAAATCATGCTTTGAGAAATTCGGTACAGAGACTTGGTCATATAATAAAATTTTATCGGCATTGATTACAAAAAACACATTCAGAAGGGTGTCATTTGTTTTAGTATAGTGAGTGAGAACGCTAGAATTTACTAGATGTAATCCTAAGGCTTGCATTTCGTTGTACAGTGGCTGCTCCTGGAGCATATTGCTGTTTAAGTCACCCGCTAGTATTACGTCTGTATAAGTCAATGTAAGTGTAGAAAGTTCATTAATAACTTCTGAAAAGTCAGTATTTCTGTGAGGTCGGTATAAGCAGCCAAGTAAAATGTTGTCATTGTTAATAATATTCAAAAGCTCAAGGAATAAATATTCACTTGAACTATTTGTTGGTTGCTTACTTACTACACTTAATTTTTTTGTTTACATAGATTGCTACTCCTCCTGCATGGTCTAGTCGATCCGAACGAAAAACATTAAATCCATCACATACAATTAAAGCATCACAAAGGTCAGACACAAACCATGTTTCAGACACAAGTGTTTGTTTTCAAGTAAATCTTTGTTAAGGTCGGTTATTATTAATACTAAACGCTTTCAAACTAATTTGAAAAAGTTGATCGATTAAGGCTGCCATAGGATCGATCAGTCGAAAAATGGGTCTCAGTGAAAAAAAAAACTTTTTTGTTTTCAATTTCATCGTTCTTAAACTCGGCGATTGTTAATTTAAAAGGTTTAAAATAGATTCGCGAAATTTGGTAGAAATCAGAGGTTTATCTGTCGGAAACGGGTTTAGAAAAATTGTTGCATTTTATGTAAGCTTTCTTAAACTCTGATATTTCAAAAACAGCATGGTTTCATAGCTACATGTACAGTTTGCAATTTTTGCTTGACAACATTCAAATTTCGAAATGATGTATATCCCCAAGTGGTTTCGTTCACAAAAGAAAGCAGCAAGGGGCTCAAGATACTAGTTCATGAACAGAATCTAGAACGAGTGATGCGGAACTCAATAAAACTCCAATCCTCTTCACACAGTTTGCTCTTAACGATTAAATGAGGGAAATAGAGCTATCCAAGAAAAAGTGTGAAATATTGGCATCACGTTTGCGAGTAAAAAACTTCGGCACAGACGAAGTTAACTTGGCCTTCTCGTTTTATTTTGTTATACGCTCATCTCTAAGTTTCTCTCTCTCTCTAAGATTGTCTATGTTGAATGGAATGCCGGGGTGGGGGGTGTAAGCTAGTCCTCATCACTCGACTATCGTTCATCCGATCAGTATCATTTTTTCGGCAAATCGATAAATAATCTTGATTACTAAATATGTCTAGAAGGTACGAACCATCGATCTACAAAACTGTGGGAGATATGACGTTTTTTCCAAATAGCGGGGCGGGAGGGAGTTTATGTCCCATACATGACAAACCTCTACCTCTCACCATCTCTGAGATCTGTGCACAGAAAAAATTAATGATTTGATCTGGGGCTCAATATTATATTTTTTCATATCAATAAAAAGCCGATATGAAACACTTGACATTGACCTGTCCAAAAATATCAAAGTGAAGTTTTCGACCATTTAAATAATAATTATTAAAAAAAACAAAATATTTTTTAAGATCAAATTGATATTTTATAATTTAATTATTAAACAAAGAATAAAAGTTGAATTTCAAATGACACTATTTATATTTTACCTAAGTACTATTATTTATTGTTTTAGAGAAAAAGAAATAGAACGAATTTATAATTTTTTGACCCCGCCATGACCAGGGATCGAACTCGGGACCATTTGCACGTTACCATTTGGCATGGCATCTTACCGCACTGTGCTATCGGGCAAGCGAGTGTTCACATGGCTAAGAGTCTACTTATATATTTCTCTGCATTGCTTAAAGTTTCGATGTGAAACACTATTTGTCTCTTTCCTTTTTCGCATTTTCTATACATCCCTTTCCCCTTGTGAGAGTTTCGAAAATTAAATAGATATCCTTTTGACCTTTTCTAATATATATAGATCTTATTTTTTTTGTGCATTGAAATAAAATAATTTCAATTCGTTATTCTGAATTGGCATTGAAATAAAATATTTTCAATTCAAAATTGCGAATTGGCATTGAAATGAAATAATTTCAATTTATAATTCTCAATTGGAATTTAAAAACTTCATTCGATTTTCGAGTTCAGCTCTCTAAACTACACTAAAAAAAGATCTAGTAAAAAAAAATTAGTTTCATTGTCTTATTTTGGTAAACTAGTGTTTATGGAGCATTTAATCATTACTATGATAGAAGCAGCCAGACATTATCAAAAACGGGAGAACTTATAACTCAAGATTAAAAAACTGAGCTATGATTTAATGAAAATTTCTTGTCATTCTGGCTGGAACGTAAACAAAGATATCAAAATTTCATCCGTCTTAATAGTTAACATGTTTTTCCAAGTCAAACCTTGTCGTCCTGCAACATTGGAGAAATGTTGAGATTAAGTATTATATATTTGTGATCAAACCATAATGCAATACTATGTAGAACCAATTTTATATTAATGATCTCATAAGAAATGTCGCAAATAATTTCTTGAGAGTCCATAGCCCCCCCAAAGTCGAATGCTAGATCCGCGCCCGCCGCCCACAGTTATATGCGATCGCAGAACAAAATCTTGTATTGTGATTCGCGATCAAAAATTCATTCAAAATTACAAAATTTAATCAAAATTAATTTTGCAGAATGAAATGACATCGCGCGGTCTAAACAAAGATGGAATCATCTCGGATTTGTGCACATGGAGTTTTCCTTCAAACACAATTCAGTTTGTTCGTTGTAGCCAGTGACTTGTTTATTTATGATATTCACAATTAAAACTCACTTTGCACACAAAAGTGTTTAATACATTTGACAAATTCAACGATTAACATAAAAAAATAAAGTGAGTTGTGCATCTGCCTGTGTAATCATTTCGTTCGCTTGTGGTCTTTGTAGTTTTGTGGCTAATTTTCCCGTTTTTGATTGCATTTAAAAAATTCATGCCGAGGGGAGTTGCTGCTGTTACACCTAGCTAAGGACATGTGCCAGTGACCTACACAGAAACATACGAACCACACCCACCTACCACCGCAGTCACCATCCGGTACGCTATTTTTCATCCCAATCGTAAGGAAGGTCATCCCAATTGAAAGATTCCGACCAGCCAAAGCAATATCATACGGCTGACTAACACAACGAGCATTATTTTGCACACTTTTATAACCGTAGATCGGCGAAACAGCCCAAGTCCACGTCGACGGCGCCCACAACCAGCCGTAATGAGCTTATATCAGGATTCCACCAACGGGCATGATTCACCGCGTACCAAGCGGAATTTACCATACGACGATCATCACGTGATTCAGGAAAAGCTACCAAAAATTGACAGTGGCTTCAGATTAACGGCGGCGGAGAATAGTGCTTTAGATAATTCAGAAGATGTGGCTGCGGATGCTGCTGTGGCAAACAATAATATTGATAACAACAACAACAACAACAATAATAGAGAGTCCAAGAATCGTACCCAAAAGCAGCCGGTTCAAGTGGTAAAGCCACCGCCAGGTGACCTCGATCAAAGTTCTATAGACTTTGAACGTAACGATGATTACTATGATGATGCTGATTATTTGGACAATATTTCCCATTTCGAAGAAAGTGACACTGTCAGCGTTAGCTCCGACACTGAAGATGGCTATCGGGCGTATGCCTATAAGTTCACACATTCTGTGGATCGTTTCTCATCACCACAAAGCACGACCAGTTTGCAGTCATTTCAGTCATCAGAGGATGATTTAAAAAATCCGGAATCATTACTTGTACCCAGTCTGTTTCCATATGTACCACCATATCTGGCATTTTCATCGAATACCAAAAAAGGACCACGAGTGCCACCGGAGCTGCAGCGAGTGCTAAAGTGGCGTGTGACAAATATAATGCCCAAAGTGGTTAGGCTGATATTGGAAAACAGTGGGATGCGCATGTTGAAGACAACCAACCACTGGATGGGTGTATGGGGCAAGCACTTAAAATCACCTTGCTTCAAGACTATTCGCTCATATCAGAAAATCAATCACTTGCCTGGCTCTTTTCGGATCGGTAGAAAGGATTCGTGTTGGAAAAATCTACAACGGCAGATTAATATGCACAGTAGCAAAGAGTTTGGTTTCATGCCACGTACATTTATCATTCCCAATAATCTGTGTGCCTTGCGCAAACATTGGCCAAAGTATGCGCAGCGTAATACCAAATGGATTATTAAGCCACCGGCTAGTGCACGAGGCGCTGGTATCAGGGTCATCAATCGTTGGGGTCAGATACCAAAATGCCAGCGGCTTATTGTGCAAAAGTATGTAGAGCGACCCCTTCTGATTAATGGAAGCAAATTTGATTTGCGTCTCTATGTGCTGGTCACCTCTGTGAACCCCTTAAGAGTTTTCATGTATCACAACGGATTGGCGCGCTTTGCTTCGGTTAAGTACAGTACCAAGGCAGATACATTGAACGATCGTTGTATGCACCTGACCAACTACAGCATCAACAAGTTTTCCTCGAATTATTCGAATAACGAAGATGTTAATGCCTGTCATGGACATAAATGGACCATTAAATCTTTGTGGACATATTTGGCCAATCGGGGCATACGCACTGACAGTTTGTGGGATGCCTTAAGAAGTCTGGTGTTGCGCACAATACTTGCTGGAGAGAATGGCATTAATAACAAGATTCGGGCCAATGTTGAGTCCAAGTACAGTTGCTTTGAGCTGTTTGGCTTTGATGTAATACTGGATTCGGATCTTATACCATGGCTATTGGAGGTCAACATATCGCCCAGTTTGCACTCTGAATTGCCGCTCGATGCACATGTTAAAGCACCCCTGGTACAAGGTGTATTGAACACGGTGTTGTATAATGTACCTCCCAAACTGACGCTAGAGAAGCAAAATAAATTGGCAGCAGAATTTGGCTTTCCACCCGGTACACAAATGTGCTACGATAATCGTCTTTACATCAACTATTTGTCATGTGAAGAAAAGGTCAAGCATAATACCTTTACGCGCAAGTCTTTAGAGGATCGGGAAGAGTACATCGATGCCATACTGCACCATCTGACTCCCGATGATGTGCGCTGTCTTATTGTGGCCGAAGACGAGTTGGCGCGTTGTGCACCTTTAGAGCGCATCTTCCCCACTGATCAGACCTACAAATATCTCAAGTACAATGACATACCGCGATATTACAATCTTCTTTTGGACGCATGGGAATCGCGGTATGCCAACAATCGTACCAAAGGCATAGCACTTTTGCGCGACTTGTGTCAAAACAAATATCATCTACAGGTTCCAGCGCCGCCAGCCACAAAGGACTCGACCGTTAGTGGAGATGACGTCACTGTACGGAAAGCAGATTCGAAAGCATAACTACGACTTCATGATCAATAAAGTTTACACCGGGGCAAACGAAAAGGTTTATTATTAAATGTTCAACACTTGATTTTCGAAAGACTAAACTCCTTTTTGGCTCAATCATCTGTTAATGTGAAATTCACGCCGTTTCAACTTTGTACAAAAAGTTCTTTAAATTTTGTGTTAAGACATTACAACTATTCCAATGTTTTCGGCAACTAATAAAATTGATATGTAATTCTATTTGCCTGGTGCAGTGAAGTATACTTAAAGTTACAAAGTTGGCACTTTGGTTCCAACTGCAAATGTATTTTTATTAAGCAGAATTATTTAGGTGTTGAAATTAATAAAATCTCCTAACAAAGCTCGAGAGGTTTGAAGCCAACCAAATTCTGTTATTAATTGGTTTGAAGAGGTTTCTGTGGCAGCCCCGAATATATATTTTTGAGAAAGTTAAAGATGTCTTAGATAGAATAGATGAATGCTAGAATACGGGAATGAGTTTAGTCATCCATATTATATTTTCTTAAGCTTCATTAGACATCATGCCAATTCTAAAACAGACACAATCAATATTAGTTTCATGAATTAAAAATGAACCAAAAATATTTTTGGGCTTGCACATTTTTATTGTGTCACACAGCAAGAAGTGTATGTGTCGATACTAGCTACATTATGCAAGAATAGGCAGATAATATTGGACGGTTTAGCTTCACGATTACACTATGCTACAAAATCGAAATCATATCTGCTCCCTCGTCGAGAACGAATTTTTCTGATTCATGGGGGTTCCAAATGATGAAAATGTTTACGGCAGGGGTGCCCAAGCCTATGCCGCAAGCTACGCACTCGTTGTTGTTATGCGCAAAGGAATAGCTCACGCGCACACGTGGCACGCTCGACATAAGCCAACATAAAGCAACAACAAAATCATATGCGTACTCTGCTCTCTTTCTTTCCGAGCTAAGGTTTTGTTGTTGGAGCGAAGATATACTTAACAAGGTAGCCGCACTTGCTCTTTCACAACTTCTTAAACAAGAAGCTGAACACAAAAAAATTCGTCGACGGAGATGCGTCGCTCACAAGGGTTGTTTACAGAGTGACATTTAAGAAGTAAGCAAAGAGAGCGAGTGCGGCTACCTTGTTAAGTATATCTAAGTATATCTTGGTTGGAGCGTCCAGACCTGCAACAACAACATCATATGTGACTCTCTTCTCCATCTCCTATGTCTCTGGAAAATTAAAAAGCAACAACAATGTTGCTTATGTGTAGTTTACGCTCGTCTCGCTTGCTATTCACGACGGCACGCACACACAGACCCAATAAGAAATCGGGTTTCTCTTTCTATTTATGGTTGTTGTTATTGCTTGAGAAATATTTTGTGCATTTGTATATGTTTCACGCGGCCGTAAGCTCATTTTGGGCGCCCCTGGTTAACGGTTAAGAGTTTTTGAAATATGGCTTTCTTGTACTTTTAACTATTTTACAAGCTAAATATTGAAGGACAGGTAATAACTACCAAGCCGGCAAACCACCTATTTAAAGTGATTGGAAAGGTACCCAATTTTCTTACCTAGGTAAGGTAAAAGGTATACGGAATATCCAGTACCTAGGTAAAGTTAAAGGTACAAAAAAGGTACTTTTAAATTAAAAAGCATGGTTCATCAATTTATATTAGAAATAAATATTAACTGTACGGGCTTCAATCCAATAAATAAGGTTTAAAAATGGAACATTTTAATTTCATATGTCAATATAATTAAAATGTTTCTCATATACCAACTGGCTTTTTATACACTTGAAAAGTGTATTATAATTTTGCCCAGAAGTGTGTAACGCATAGAAGGAGTCATCTGCGACCACATAAAGTATATATTTTCTTGATCAGCATGACGAGCTGAGTCGATTAAGCTTTGTCCGTCCGTCTGTCTGTCCGTCTGTCTGTTTCTACGTGAACAAGTCCCTCAGTTTTGAAGCTATCGAGCTAAGAGAGTCTTCTTTTTACTGCACGCTGCTAAGATGTCGGAACCGGCCGGATCGAATGACTAGTTCTTGTAGCTGCCATAGAAATGTTCGGTCGGAAAATGAATTTTAGTGAGAAAAACTTCTTGTTTTCAATATTAGCGCTCTTAAATTCGGTCATTGTTAATATTATATGTTTTTAAACTGATCTGCAAAGTTTGGCAGAAATCGCTAACCGTTGAAGCGAACTTTTTCAAGTGTATTTAAACTTCGGCACAGACGAATTTTCAAAAACTTTGATCAATTCTCTATCATTGGAAATTTATTTCATGTCTCTAGCTACTCTGGTTCCCGAGATATTGCAACATAAAAAAAGCCCTTAAACAAATTTTTTTTGACGGTATCTCAAGGACATGGCATAAAAACTGCCCAACATTGGGGCAAATCAGTTTGTTTTGAATTAATGCATTGGTTTGAATGGCATATTTTTAATCCAAAGTTGTTAATCCTTGATCATGGCTTGTTGCGTTTTGAAAATCAATCAACTTTCGGAAATATTTGAAACTTACGAAAGTTACCGAGTAGGTCATCAAATTTAAGACATCGCAGGGAGCGCCACAGGAAGAGACATCTGGCAAGAATCGTGCATGGATGGGAAAGAATAAAAATCGACAAACTTTAAAATTTAACTCACTTAGCTTGATGGAGTTGACAACAAACCTTTTGGACCTAATTTCCATTCTTTTTATACCCTGTACTTGTTGACAATGGGTAAAAGGGGATCATGAAGTTGTGCAAAAGTATGTAACGGGGAGAAGGAAACCTTTCCGACCGTATAATGTATATATATTCTTGATCAGCGTCAAGCGTACCAAGATCAAGTTTGTTTCAGATTTGGAAAATTCCTCCAATTGTCTCAATTGTACAGGGTATTTTGTAGTCGCGTCACTCGACTACAGCGGTCTTACTTCTTATTAATGCAGATCTTACAAAGCACTTTTACAAGTTAATGCTAGCCAACGACAATGTCAACATTTAAACAAAACAGAGTGCTATCTTTGCAATATTTCGATTATCAGATAATTCCTCTCAAATAATTCGACAGGGCTTGTTTGGTTTAAAAATGAGAGTGTTTTTTATTCAGAGTTCAGTTCACAAAATTTAAATATGGAGTATAATGGAGCTGATATAATATGCAATGTCAGAATACCAATGGGCATGATTTCAGAGGAAGTCCTGGAGGCTAGGAATAAGGACCTTCGAAATTTCTGTAGTCTCGCACTCAAAAATCTTCAGATCCCATACATTATAGGGCCTTTCCATGCACTCCTCTTTTCTTTGGATCCTTTAATGTCTTCACAGTCTCATCCAGGCCTTCGAGAAATAATTTAATTGATGCTGAAGTGAAAAATCTTCTTAAAATAAATCATTTTCAGTCTGCAGCTTTATTTAATGATAATTCAGACTAAGAATAACATTGTTTTTTAATTGCAAGTTTTAAATAAAAAAAGAACACTATCTTTTTTTTGTACTCTGAACCAAAGGTTCACAGAGTATATTAAGTTTTGTGCAAAAGTATTTAACAGCCAGAAGGAATTATCTCCGACCCTAAAAAGTATAAATATTCTTGTTCAGCATCAACAGCCGAGTCGATATAGCCATGTCCGTCTGTCCGTTTGTCCGATCGAATAACCGAAGAGATCTCAGAGATGGTAAGAGATAGAGTTTTGACATGTTTGGGACAAAAACTCATTATCCTTGCAGGCAGATCCAGTTTATTTTCAATTTTTGCCACGCCCCTGCCCGCCCCCGCAATTTGGAAAAAACGTCATATCTCCTATCGATCTATCATCTCACAGTTTTGATGATAGATTGTTCGTACCTTCTAGAGAAATCTAGTAATCAAAATTATTTAACGATTTGCTGAAGTAATGATAAAGATCAGATGAACGATACACAAGTTTCATTTACGCGCCCTAAAGAGAAGTTGCTATTTTTAGCATTACTGTCGCCGATATCTTTCATAATATTTTGTGCAATGGGTAGCTGCTGCTCTGAATGTTGTATTTACAATAGAAAGATTACCTCGCGTCAGTCTCTTGCGTATTGTTGGTTGTGCCCTATGTAACGCTTGTATTCGCAACAAACTTCAGCTGACCGTTAAATTTATTTTGAATTGCGAATATCGTAAGGGTAAAGCGCCATCCATCGGTAGCGATATAGAAAAAGTAGTGCAAAGACAAGGAGCGAAAATTATTTGCTATGCCTTTCTCTCAAGATGCCCACTTTCACCACACCATGGTAAAAGGTTCCCTTTAGAACTTCAGCGTCACAGTCGTTCTATTCCTCTTTGAATTGTGCTCCAGACCAGTTGTGTTCGCGCTTACAACTCCGACCATTTTCATCCCAAAGTAAAAGTTTTTAAGCGAAAAAGTATAAGTGTCGCGAGTGGTCTTCGACAATCAAGTGGAGCAACATATAAGGAGAACAAAAAGAAAAGCATTTCGTTGGCGCTAAGCCTAGCAATAGGGTGAGTTAATTTTGTCTTTAGTTTGAGTGGAATCTGTCCACTAGTAGAGGCTGGATTCAACTTGGATTGATTTCCAGGTTTGGCGCCCTATCAGGAGTCAAAAATTAAACCCTTGTCCAAGCTGGATTAAGCTTAAGTTGAGTGGCGGAGCTACCAGCGTTTTTGGAGTCACTTTTAAAGTCGGCGAAACTCCACCTTGAGCCCCCATTTCCAACGCAACAAAGCGAGTGGTCCCAAAATATTCACTCGAGTTTGAGTTTTTTTTGTGAGCGCAGCCCTGCTAAATCGTCTTCGTGGGAGGAGGTTCAGTCTGCGATCGAGTGTGGTGTGGCTATCATTGCCGACAAGAAATCGCTTTTTACATTCGGGTCGGATAACTAAAGCCCATACGAAAAGAGTCCCGTTTTATTCGAGCGTATAATAGTGCTGGTGGCCTGTTGGACCGACGACGGTTCAAAGTTCGATCAAAAGAAAGGAACGAAGAAAGTCGCATGAGAAAAAAGAAAAGAATCAGTAAATTGCCAATGATTAAGTTGGTGTTTTAATTAGTTTAAATTTAGGATTTTAAATTATGGTTTAATTCAAATCCCATATGAGGCCAAACAGAAATTAATGGCCGTTGCGTAAAAATTAAATTCTTTTTTTGTGCTTAAATTGCCCTGCAAGCCGAAAGCAGAGGAGAAAACTAGTGAGAAGAGAAACAGTTTTTTTGAGTGAATTTTTAGTTTTTTTCTTGCGGCCGAAAAAAAAGAAGTTTAAAACAAAAGGAGCCGTAGAGATTTTTGATTTAAATAATTCCCTTTATTAATTGAACAGCGGTCCCAGCTTCGGAGAAAGTACTTTCGGCGATGGATAACAAGACTATGTAAGTGTTCAACCAATTGATTGTTTAAACAGTGTAAGACACAAAAGAGACACATTGAAAATCTTTTATAATTACTAATACCTGAGTCAAGAAAAAAAAGAGAAAAAAAACTATTTCCGTTAAAATAAGAACTCTAAATTCTCGCTCAAGCGTTGTTCTCTTTTCTCAAGCGCCTCGTTGAGCTTAGACCGCAATTTAGCGGAGACACCAACCATAAGTTGAGTGATTTTGCCTTTCACATATTAGCGAGCCATTTGCTTTTGGTTATTCAATGCCAGTTAAAATTTTTTTTTTACTCGTAATTAATTTTTAGTTATCACCATTTCTATTTGATTTTAAACCCTGCTCGAATTTTATTTGATTTTAAACCATTTTAAGATTTACATTTTATGTTTTAATTCTCTCTTTAGCTCTTTGGCAATTTATATGTTATAATTTTAAATTTTATTGTTGGGTCGCTATTGTTTCCTTAAGATTATTTTTTTTGCCAGCGATGCCCAAATCGATGACTAGTATTAAATTCAATATTTAAATAAAATTCTTTATAATGTTCTAAACCAATATTTTTGATCTCTACTAGCATGCCACCCCTGTAGGTCTTCTTAGTTTAAAGGGGTCATTCGAGATATATTTTAGACCATGAATGACCATGGAAGGGAGGGCGATCTACCTCATCAATATCTGAGGAGCCAGCGTTTGTGTTGTCTTGCTGAAGTACATCCTGTGCTATCTTAGGCTAAGTGTTAGTGTGTTCTCTCCCGGTTTTTGTGATAGCTTGTCAGAGCACGCGAATTTAAAAGGAATATCTATGTAAAGGCCAACCATAGGGGAGAAGCAAGATCACCACCCCAATTGCCGACGAGCTAGAGCCGGAAAAAAATAACCGCGTGCGCTCTCTCCTATGCCGACCACCAGCCTGGATCTTAACCCGTAACCCGTTACACCTAACGTCGCCCATACAAACTGTATTCCGTTTGGATCATATGGTGGTCGGATTGCTGACCTCCTTAAAGACGGAATGGGCCTCACCTGGACTTGCTGGAAATGCATGGACATTGAAGCGAATATGCGTATATGTATGCGGCAAACTGATTTGGAGTTCCAAACCGTCGATGGTGTCGTTCGTGATTTTCAAACTAAGCTTGTGACCATGGAATCGAATTTTCGCAATCGAAAAATTGTGGATGATTCCCCAACAAGGAATGGTCCGTCTATGCATAATTCCAAATCTTTGTTCTCAATTTCAGAGGCTAATGAATGCTCCATACTCCGTTGATGACCCTTCCATTGTTGTGAAAGAAGCTCTCTCACTGGCTGCTTCTTCCAATGCAACTCTCCCTATTTCTAATGATGCTGGTCCGCCTGATGCCGAAGAGTTAAAGAATTCGCTATGGACTCGGAGCCTCTGGCACCCCCCATGGCTCCCCCTGGCACGGATGTCATAAACAACCCTGGTCTCAGCAAACAGGCTTCGTCATCATTGGGAAACCGTCCTACATCATTGCCTCCAGTGAATCTACAAGCTGGTGGTCAGCCAAAGGCTCCCAATATCAAGCCCTTGGTGGCAATACCAAAGGTTTCATAGATTCTGCGCACTCTGGCAGCCGTTGCTCCACTGTCCAGGCTTCCAGTGGATGATGTCAAACACAACATTCTATCTAAACTTTCCTATCCCAATCCTAATGACATCTACATCACCAAATGCAATTCTAAGCTGAAGCGAGATATTTCTTCTTTTAAATTTCTGGTTCCTGAAGAAATTTTTACACAGGTTATGCAACCTGATCTTTGGCCTGTACATTCCGTAGTGTACGAATTTGAACAAAGAGAAAATAATCTAGCAGGCGGAAGGTCGCTAGCAACCACTGTTCTCCCAAAACACTAAGTTTAACAATTCATTACCAGAATGTCTGTATATACTTATACACTTTCGATGAGCACGCTTGTATGATTTCAATTGTACTGCCTTGCTCAGTGCGAGTAAGCTCCCTTTTATTTAGAATTTATCATCCCTTTATATCTATTCTTAACTAAGGCAGTATTTGTAAGATAGCTGCGTGTGTATAAATATAAAAATGCATTCGTGTAAGAAATACACATTACCTCACACGGTGCTTATTAAGTGGTGAGAACCGGATGACCTTTTTAAGTAGTTTGTCTAATCCTTGAAAGCAACCGTAATTAAATTTAATGTTAAAAATGACATATTTTATGATGCTGAGTTATGATAAGTAACGCAACGTTAGACTCTAATTAAATGTCTAAAAAGGCGCTGCAGTTCCTTTGCCTTGTCCATCGCGGACCTATTTGGTGTTGGTTTAAGCGATCTGACTTCGCCTGCCTCTTTGCTCGTGCGGATAGAGTTACTTGCCTGCAAAATAGGAAAGAAGTTTGGGAAATAAATGGCCCTAAAGGCCCCAATGGGCTTGAAACGTTCATTTTGCATCTTCTTCTCGTTGGATGCTCGATACTCGAGCTCGTAGTCTAGGCGTTCTATCGTGTACCCTTCAGCAAGTTAGTAGGTAGTTCCTTTTTGTCGTCAGCCAGGATATTGTTGTCGATAGGATCTACCAATTGGGAGTCCAATTGCGAATCTCACGCCTTACCACACGACTCCACATTAGCCAGCGACTCCAGTTTAAAAGGACTGCTTGTTTGCATCGCCTTTGTGTGCTTGCCATCCTCCAGATTAATTTTTTGTTTGCACATCTTACTATTGGAATTATATCCAACATTTGTCTTCTGCTGCTTGAGATGCTTCTTCTTGGGTTTGGATGGGTTGGTTTTTTATACCCTTGCAAAGGGTATTATAATTTTGCCCAGAAGTTTGCAACGCATGGAAATATTCATTTCCGACCCCATAAACTATATATATTCTTGATCAGGGCGACGAGCTGAATCCATTGAGCTTTGTCCGTCCGTCTGTCTGTCCGTCTGTCTGTCCGTCTGTCTGTCCGTCTGTCTGTCCGTCTGTCTGTCCGTCTGTCTGTCCGTCTGTTTCTACGCAAACTAGTCTCTCAGTTTTATAGCTATCGAGCTGAAATTTTGCACAGAGTCTTCTTTTTACTGCACGCTGCTAATATGTCGGAACCGACCGGATCGGATGACTATATCTTATAGCTGCCATAGGAACCATCGGTCAAAAAATGGGTCTTAGTGAGAAAAAATTTTTGTTCTCAATGCTAGCGTCATATAACTCGGCCATAATTAATATTATATGCTTTTAAATAGATTTGCAAATTTTGGTCAAAATCGGAAGACTATAACATATAGCTGCCATAGGACCGATCGGTCGGAAAATGGGTCTTAGTGAAAAAACTTTTTTGTTTTCAATGCTAGCGTCATAAAACTCGGCCATTATTGATATTATATGTATTCAAACAGATTTGCAAATTTTGGTCATAATCGGATGACTATATCTTATAGCTGCCATAGGAGCCATCGGTCAAAAAATGGGTCTTAGTGAGAAAAAATTTTTGTTTTCAATGCTAGCGTCATAAAACTCGGCCATAATTAATATTATATGCTTCCAAACAGGTTTGCAAATTTTGGTCAAAATCGGATGACTAGAACATATAGCTGCCATAGGACCGATCGGTCGGAAAATGGGTCTTAGTGAAAAAAACTTTTTTGTTTTCAATGCTAGCGTCATAAAACTCTGCCATAATTAATATTATATGCTTTTAAACAGATTTGCAAATTTTGGTCATAATCGGATGACTATATCTTATAGCTGCCATAGGAACCATCGGTCAAAAAATGGGTCTTAGTGAGAAAAAATTTTTGTTTTCAATGCTAGCGTCATAAAACTCGGCCATAATTAATATTATATGCTTTTAAACAGATTTGCAAATTTTGGTCAAAATCGGAAGACTATAACATATAGCTGCCATAGCACCGATCGGTCGGAAAATGGGTCTCAGTGAAAAAAACTTTTTTGTTTTCAATGCTAGCGTCATAAAACTCTGCCATAATTAATATTATATGCTTCCAAACAGATTTGCAAATTTTAGTCAAAATCGGATGACTAGAACATATAGCTGCCATAGGACCGATCGGTCGGAAAATGGATCTTAGTGAAAAAAACTTTTTTGTTTTCAAGTAAATCGTTCTTAAAGTCGGTGATTCTTAATATTAAACGCTTTCAAACTAATTTGAACAAGTTGATCGACATCGGGTGACTATACCTTATGGTTGCCCATAGGACCGATAGGTCGGAAAATGAGTCTTAGTGAGAAAAAACTTTTCTGTTTTAAATTTTATCTTTCTTAAACTCCGCGACTGTTAATTTGATATGTTTTCAAAAGGATTCGCGAAATTTGGTCGAAATAAGATGTTTATCTGTCGGAAAATGGGTTTTAGTTAAAAAAATTTTAGATTTTTATGTAAGCGTTCTTAAACTGTGACATTTGCAAGGGTATAAAAACTTCGGCACAGACGAAGTTAGCTTGGCCTTCTCGTTTTGTAGTCGCTTTGGGTATTATTTGAGTCTTATCAGGTTGAGCTCCCACTTCTCTTTGGCTGCTTTCTTCGTCCTTGTCGGCGTGCTCCACCTCTAGCCCATAATATACCGCCAGCTCTTCACGGGCCTGAAAAACATCCTTGTCGACGAGTTCCTGTTGCCCATAGTTGACCGCCAGCTCTTCACGGGCCTGAAAGACATCCTTGTCCTTCTCCAGCTGAGTGTGACCCACCTCCATTACTTGCCCTTTGAGCTGCTCGGCATGTTGTCCGTCTTGATTGCTGTCCAGTGTTTTGAACTCTGTCGCTGGGCACATGGACTCTTCGTCAACCTTCGATTCAGCCAAACTTATTGAAGGTGCCTCCTGGGCATTACTAGCAGCATCTTCTGCTAGCTTATCTTTTTTATTAACCCGCCTCGGGTAAATGCCTTTGAATAAAAAGAAAGTCGGCTTGTAGTCGTCTCTCTAACTGGAATACCTGCTGGCTCCAGATGTGGCTTACTGACCTTCAGCTGTTCTGGAAATCAGTTCCAGCCTTCTTCATTTCTCTTACATATACGATCCCATGCTGTTGTATAGTAAGAAGGTTCTTGCATAAGGCAGGAAGTAAGTGAATTTCTTGCTGCCCCTTTTAGACACGCGTTCAGGTAATACAACTTGATGCCATACCCGAAGTCTGTTCTCTCGTGGATTGTCTGCTTAAACCATCCATGGAATGTTGGATAATCCTTGGGGTTTCCATTAAATATTGGCATTTCTATTGCCGGTGCCTCTGGCAGAGGTGTTAATGTCTTCACCACGTATGATTTTTTTAGACGCTGCTTTCTGACATCCAGCATTTCCATCGTCGTAATGGCCTCAATTCTCAGATCGAGAATCTTGTCGCTAAAAGCCTTGTGATTATAAATAGTCTTCAGCTTGGTGTGCGTTTCTTCCAATGCCGTCAACAAAACTTCAATCTTGGAATTGTGCTTAAATATTTCGTCAGTGTACAATTCCATGAAGCATTTGCTAGCTTCTTCAATAGCTTGACTTAGTTTTCCTGCAAGTGAATCCAATAGTTTCCCCAATTCGTCTATTGAGTTTGCAGAGCGAAAGCTGCCCGCTTCGGTAACATGTGTGGGCGTCGTGTACCGCTGCCCATCATTTCGATCCGATGGCCCGGCATCCTGCATGGCGTGATCACTCATATTGACCCTTAAGCTTGTCTCCTCATAAGGCTTGATATGCGCCTTAGTTATGTCGAATATTCCCATACTCGCACCCACTTCACGGATTTCGATCACCCAAAAAATGTGTAGCGCTTACAACAATTTTCCGCGAAAATCGAAAGTCCGGCTCGAAGGACCAAAAAATATATAGACTTATACACTTTCGATGAGCACGCTTGTATGATTTCAATTGTACTGCCTTGTTCAGTGCGAGCAAGCTCCCTTTTATTTAGAATTTATCATTCCTTAATATCTATTCTTAACTAACGCAGTATTTGTAAGATAGCTGCGTGTGTATAAATATAAAAATGCATTCGTGTGAGAAATACACATTACCGCACACGGTGCTTATTAAGTGGTGGGAACTTGATGACCTTTTCAAGTGGTTTGTCTAATCCTTGAAAGCAACAGTAATTAAATTTAATGTTACAAATGACATATTTTATGATGCTGAGTTATGATATGTAACTCAACGTTAGGATCGTGGTCGAGTCTCATGCTCAAGTTCGAACAATGTCCGAGGCCTTCTTAGCAATCTTTCCAGACTCTATATTGATAGTGCTGTGTTTGATGCCACTCTCATTGTTTTAACTGAAACTTGGCTCAATGATTCGGTCTCTGATAATGAAATTTTTTCCAATAACTATGTTGTTTATAGACGTGACCGACGTGTTGTTGTGGAGGTGGCGTCTTTATCTTCCTTCTCAATTAATACATTATCTTGACTCTTCTTACATTGAATTCTTATTTGTGAAAGTTTCCCTTCCTGGTTGTAACTTACTGGTGACCTGCTCATATATAGCTCCTGGGTCTGACACAACTACTTACTTTCAGCATCTATCAGTGATATTTCTTCATCAGTCGGGAAAACGATCTGTTTATAGTACTAGGGGATTCTAATGTTCCCGCTCTTTCTTGGTCAGCTTGCGATGATTCAGCTGCTTTAGAATGACATTGTGGATAGACTTTTCGATCTGCCATTTAAACAAGTTAACTCCATCCCTAATCATAACGGCCGATTTCTAGACTTGGTATTTGAATGTGGCTTGTGTGGTGTAACTATTGCTCGCACTTCCCCCCTTATCAGTTCCAGAAAATCTTCATCACCCGACAATTCAACTTTCTATAAATGGCTTGGTTCCTTGTCCAAACGTCCCTGCTTCTCCTCGCCGAAGGCATTGTTTTCAAAAAGCCAATTATTTAGGTCTATTGACTGGTCCTGTCTTGATGACCTAAGTCTCAATGAGGGCTCAGAGCTATTTTATAATAGCCCTCCATGGTTTTCTCGTAGGTTGAAATATCTAAAGTACGTCAAAAATAGACGATATAAGCGTCTACGACAGGCTTTGCTAAATACGCAATTGCAAAGTCAAATTTTTTTCAACTTAACTCCGAGTGTTATAAAAGTTACCTCATACGCTGTAAAGAGAACTTTCGACCCAACCCTAAGCTATTTTTTTCTTTCGTTAACTCCAAACGTAAATCTAATTTATATCCTCCATCTCTTTTTCTTAATAACAATGCAGCGTCTGATGATTTGGGCATAGCCAACTTATTTGCCGAATTCTTTTAGTCTTCCTATTTAGCTTATAATATTAACACTGATTTTAACTATCCCTATACACTACCTCATACAGATTCAATCAATCAACAATAAATTATTCGTTTGCTCCTGGCCCTGAAGAGATTCCCAGCAGTGTCCTTAAAAACTGTGCTAGCTTCCTTTCACAGCCATTAACTAAACTTTTTCAAATGTCAATTGACCAAAGCTATTTTCCACCCATTTGAAAGGAGTCTTTTATCATCCCGCTGCACAAAAAGGGCAATAAGTCGGACATCTACCTTAACATTTTGGTTTGTTTATTAATGATCTTCCACAGGTATGCTCTAACTTAATCATGATAAATGCAAGTTTATGTCGTTTCACCGCACTAAACCTGTTCTAAATACATACTTTATTGATCAAAGAGCTCTGGATCGTATTATGTCAGTTCAGGATCTGGGGGTATTATTTGATCAATTTGTCTTATCCAACAAAGGAAGGAGTTTGCTGGGTTTCATTAAGCGTTGTTCTAAGGAGTTTGACGATCCATACATAACCAGGCTTCTTTACGTGTCTCTTGTTCGCCCATCGTTAGAGTATTGATCAAGCATTTGGTCACCTCAATATAGTTTCTATCAAGTTATACTGGAGTCGGTTCAAATGCTGTTTCTTCTCTTCGCACTTAGGGGCTTAAATTGGGTTACTGGTCGCCGTTTGCCTCCCTATACAGATAGGCTACGACTTCTGAACCTGCCTTCTCTAAATGACCGTAGGACTAGTCAAGGTGAAATTTTTCTGCATAAGCTGGTTGTTGGTGATGTAGATTCGTCTCTCCTCCTAAGTTTTCTGAACTGGAACGTACCCTGCAGAGCAATTCGCCGTTTTCGTCCGTTGTCTTTGCAAGTGTGCAGATCAAATTACGCCCGTCATGCTCCTTTCCGAGTCCTGTGCGATAACTATAACGACCTTTACCACATATTGTTGTTTCATTGCTCCCACTATATCAACTCCCGTAATCTTTTTGCTTTTTTGTCTACACCAAATTTGTAAATCTACGGCGCCGGCCAATCGATGTAAGTAGGGGCATATCGTAAAAAAGTTCTCCTTATTTGGTCGGTGCAGTAGATTTGTAGCTTTACATTTATCCATACACACGTTGTAACTATCACAAACAAGCAGACAATTGCTTGTCTTCAAATAAGCAAATAAAAAATGTTAACCGGCACTGTTTTTCTTCAATGATAATCATTAGTTTTGAGTAATTTAATAAAAGCATATTCATTATTTTTGATCAAAAAATATAAAACTCAAAAATAATGATTATTAATGATTTGTATTTTTTTCGCTCATATTAAAACTCAACAGTAATTTACGGGGTCTGTGTTAGACTTTTTACCAATATTATTGTATATCCTTGAACAGGGACCACAAAGCTACTTATATTTTTATACTCTGTAGGTACAAAGGTTCATAGAGTATATGAAGTTTGTGCAAAAGTATGTAACAGCCAGAAGGAATCATCTCCGACCCTATAAAGTATAAATATTCTTGATCAGCATCAACAGCCGAGTCGATATAGTCTGTCTGTCTGGCCGTCCGTCCGTATGAACAAAGAGATCTCAGAGATGGTAAGAGATAGAGGTTTGACATGTATGGGACATATATTTCTTACACTTGCAGGCAGATCAAGTTTCAAAAATTTTTACGTGCAACGTTTTTTATATATAAATTTTTTCGGTTGGTGCACTTACATTTTAAGCCATATCTCAATTCATAATCGTCAGATGGAGTCAAGCAAGAGCAACAACTTTGCTTAAGATATAAAAGCAAAATTCAATGTCAACAAAATTTATTTCGCTTAAATCGGAGTGCTTGTTTCAGAGATACAACGTTTCAAAACTAAAAAAAAAAGTCAAACCTATTCAGTTGAGCGGCACTGTATAAAATGAGTATTTTGAAAAATACCGGCGATCGTATAGTTTTTGAACACGGAGTGTTTACCGGACTTCCAGTTAACGCCACAAACAGGTCCCGGATACATTTCTTTTCAATATGACAGAGCGCGGCAGCATCTCAGCTATAATGTAATCGGAGCGAAAAAATCACATACGAAAAGTACCTAGCAGTAGTACCTATTGACAAGGTAAATGAAATTAAGACCTAGGTAAGGTAAAAAGTACTCGAATTTGAAAATATCGAGGTAAGGTAAATGGTACACAAAATATGTATCTTGGTGTTTGTACCTAAGTACTTCCAAACACTGGCAATAACGAAATTTGTTACTAGATTGGAAGTTGCCAGTGGGGCGTGCCATAAAAGTAAGTGAGTTAAGGAAATTATCAATATTTTTGATACTCTGTACCCTGTCAGCATTATTCATCGGAATGGTAAAGATCGAATGAACGATTGTCAAGTTATAAGCAAAAGAAAGTGATTTTTCTGCTGCTGTATACCTATGTATATTACAGTCGGTTACAGTGTTATTCGGAAATGGTTATAATTTATATGAGTTGGGTCTGGCTCTAAGTCTTATACGGAGGTGTCACGGAAATCTCTTCCAACCAAATTCCAACCCAAAACCAGTTTTCGGTGTGCCAGAAATCTCTTTCGGTTGGTTCCCAATCTCTAGTGTTTTGTTAGGAGATTAAGCAAAATTCACCACCCAAACAATTTTGATAAACAAAATTTTTTTTGGAAATGTAAACAACATTATTTTTCTGGATAGGTTGCATTAAATGAATTAAATATTTAATTTGATTTAATATTAAAATTGTTCGCAAAACCAACCGAATGTTTCCAAACTAACTCGCCACTCAACCTCAGCTGGCGCTCACTACATATGGTGGCGCTCTCTGTGCACCAACAGGGGTACCAACAAATGCTCAGGGTTGCCAATTTATATTTCATGACTGGCGCCAACATATTTTTAAATTTTTCATTTTTTTTATTGGAGAATATGACTTTAAAATGCGGCATAAAACAAATAACATAATCAAAAAATTTCCTTTAAACATCAAATTAAGTCATAGCTAGAAAATGGGCGTTTTGCAAACCAACCGAGGCCAAAATCTCTAGAGATTTCCAGAACACTCCCTATAGTCTTTCAGATCGACGTGTTCATACAGACAACCGGAAAGACAGACAAACGGAGGAACATCTTTGTTGTTGCAAAAGAGAGCAGTTTAAGCTCGTATATAGTGTCGGTGTGTCGACGTCGCTGCCGCAGAGACCTGTGCAATACACTGGAGACTGAGACGTGCCGGACTCTGCTATAAACCAAAACTTTAGGTTCGATAAATAGACTTTCCAATTGGTTCGAGCCCCCGGACAAACCCTTCTCCAGACAATGCAATTTGCCAACAAATTTAATCAATTGCATTTTTAGTCAGGGCAGTAAGTTATCTACGGACTGCCTCCTCTTTGCCCAGCCACCGCCCTGTGCTTTAAGCAAACATACAAACATTTTTCATAAAGTAACTCTGGGCAAGGTCAGCCGTGTGGTTTGCTGGCAGGACCAGCCGACGGCGAGTTGCCAGAAACAGAGCTAGCCGAGCTTTGGTCTTTTGCTGGCCAGAGCGGTTTAAACGCAGCACTTGCAGCACCCAAAAAATAATGATTAAAAACTTAGTGCATAAGGGATAGAGATTCCACTCGGCGAACTGTTGGCATTTACTGATTTAAATTTTTAAATAACTACGAAAAGATTTTGTCAGGAGGAAGAACTTCATCCAGATTTATAGTGTTCAAAGCAACTAGCTGCGGCGCCGACGACGAGCCGCGTGACTTTTGTATTGGGGCTGACGAAGGGTCTGATGACTTTTGTTTTGGGGTTCCGTTCCAAGCCGCATCTCTTATCTGGTCCACCCTCTCGGCCGTCATCAGGGCTTGCACTGCTGCGCGTCGTAGTGCTGCTGCAGTTTGTACATTTTAATCAAATCGATCAAAATCTTAAAACTGGGCAGGGTGTCAAGCGCCAGAAACATTAGGTTCAGCAACTCCAGCTTATTGGCCTCCTGCAGCCTGGCACACGTGTAACGTCCATCCTCCACGACGACACCAAACAAATCGCTCTCTTCGGCTTCGGTTAGCATTTCACGCAAATGCATTTCAGTAAAGGCGGCGGGCACACGTAGGCGTATGGCCAATACATCGTTTATTTCCTCTGCCGTAAGAGGTTCCTTGATGTGTCTTAGGTATCGGAGGATCCTCCAACCGAGATTATTGCGAAGACTTATCGGCATTGCCAAAACTGATGGTAGGAATATATGTAGATACTCGAAATTCTTACTCTAAAAATTGTTGCATTTAAATGGTCGCTAATGAAACTTACCTTTGGTTTCGACTTGTTAGATAAGAAGTAAAAATTTTTAAAACAATTAACAATTTGGCTAAAAGAAAACTGTGAAAACTAGAACTCCATATGGCACCACAATGAGAATCAGAGTGAATTTTGTTTCAAAGGCAACGTGGCTTTAGGTTTTTGAAAACAAATTGTATACAAAAATATTGAGCAAGGCTAGATATTCTTGATCAGCATCAACAGCCAACTCGATATAGCCATGACCGTCTGTCCGTTCGTCCGGTTGTCCGTCCGTTTGAACGATGAGATCTCAGAGATGGTAAGGGTAAGAGATAGAGGTTTGACATGTATGGGACAAAAACTCATTATACTTGCATGCAGATCAAGTTTATTTTCAATTTTTGCCAGGTCCTTTCCCGCCCCAGCAATTTGGAAAAAACGTCATATTTCCCACAGTTTCGTAGATAGATTTCGGACCTTCTAGAGATATCTAGCAATCAATATTATTTATCGATTTGCTGAAGAAATGATAAAGATCGGATGAACGATAATCAAGTTTTGAGCAAAAACCGGTCAGTTAACACCACCCACCACAAAAACAAAAACTTCGAAATCGTTACCTTAGAATTGTGTGCTGCTTTGACTTGAGTACAAAGTTTTATCTTGTTATTTTTGGTCTTATATTTGCTGCTATTGGACTTTTCTTGAGCGTAAAATAATTGCAACTTATTGTTAATGCTATGAAATAAATGACAACCAAAATTTTAAATGACCTGTCCTAGTTTGGTGCATGAAAGGGTTAAAGAAACTACACATTCGTAATTTCACAGTATGTGTCTTTTTATCCGTTACTCGTAGAACATAGGCTTAAAATAAAGGCTGAAATATATAAATAAGTCCTACTGGATTAATTTGGGGGGGATCATAACAATTTCTTCAGCCGAAAGGTATTATTTCATGGACAATGGTAAAAATAATACTGACTAAATATACATTTTATAAAACGTACACAACAAATAACAAAAATTAAATTTATTTTGAATTTTTTTTATCTAATATTTAATCTATTTTTATATAATCTTGTTTATTTTACTTTTTAATCGTTTATTTTTAATTTTACTTCAATAATAAATGTCGTGCCTTCTTTTGAAGCAGTTCTTATGGAGTGCAGTTGTTGCTCAAAGATTTTGGAACAGAGCATTTGTGAGATCTGGTACCTGTGCTTGGGACTCAAGTAAGAGGCGCATAAAAATAGACCAGAACTTAAAACCCTAAAAAAAAGGGCCACATCTGTTATCAATAAATTAGAAAACCCGAGCAACACACAACCATATGGTACGTAAGTTTGATGCTTGGGTTTAAACCCAAAAATGTGTAAAAAGGAGAACCAACGCCATAATAAAACCCATTCAGCTTCTAGAAGAGGAGCTAGTCACTCTCACCATGTATGCGTTTTATTCAGTTGTAACGATTTAATGGTTTAAAATAATTTCCATTCAACGTTATGTTAGGTTAGGTTTCTCAGAACTGGATGGCTACAGATAGACCAAACCCATATTTAATTATGCCGGATTCATGTTGCCATAATGGGAGGTCTCGGGTTTCCATAATCTTTCCGTCGTCGACGAAGGCCGATTGCTCTTTAGGAGTCGTCTCTTCCAAAGAAGCGTGCTTGCAATCGGCAAAGCTTTTAGTCGGGCTGTGTGTGCAGGGCAATCCTGTTATGATAATATAATCAGAGCGAAAGAACCATGTAAGCCGAACCGGTGGTTTCAAACCTATGTGCTCCACTGCACCGAAAAGTATTCCCGAGCGGCTTTTACACTGTACCAATTAAAAATGTGTTAAAAATATCATAAATTTGGGCAAGGAGGAATATTTCCGAGTCAATATAGCCTTGTTCCTCAGTTCCTCCTTTCCGGTTGTCTGTGTTCTGGAAATCTCTAGAGATTTTGGCCTCAGTTGGTTTGCAAAACGCTCAAAAATCCGTCGGTGTCGCAGAACTTCAAGAGATTTAATTTTCTCATTTGAAAATCTAGTTAGCAGGTTTGTGTCCAAGATAATGGCTCATCTATATTTAATCTCTGAAAAAGGATTGCCACTCCAGCAAAAACAATTTCCCATTTTCCATGAGTTAATTTGATGTTTATATGAAATTTTTTGATTGTGTTATTTGTTTTATGACGCATTTTAAAGTCATATTCTCCAATAAAAAAAATGAAAAATTTTAAAATATGTTGGCGCCAGTCATGAAATATAAATTGGCAACCCTGAGCATTTGTTGGTACCCCTTTTGGTGCACAGAGAGCGCCACCATATGTAGTGAGCGCCAGCTGAGGTTGAGTGGCGAGTTAGTTTGGAAACATTCGGTTGGTTTTGCGAACAATTTTAATATTAAATCAAATTAAATATTTAATTCATTTAATGCAACCTATCCAGGAAAATAATGTTGTTTACATTTCCAAAATAAATTTTATTTATCAAAATTGTTTGGGTGGTGAATTTTGCCAAATCTCCTAACAAAACACTAGAGATTGGGAACCAACCGAAAGAGATTTCTGGGACACCGAGAACTGGTTTTGGGTTGGAATTTGGTTGGAAGAGATTTCCGTGACCCCTCCGTATAAGACTTAGAGCCAGACCGAACTCATATAAATTAAAACCATTTCCGAATAACACTGTAACCGACTGTAATATACATAGGTATACAGCAGCAGAAAAATCACTTTCTTTTGCTTATAACTTGACAATCGTTCATTCGATCTTTACCATTCCGATGAATAATGCTGACAGGGTACAGAGTATCAAAAATATTGATATGTTCCTTAACTCACTTACTTTTATGGCACGCCCCACTGGCAACTTCCAATCTGGTAACAAATTTCGTTATTGCCAGTGTTTGGAAGTACTTAGGTACAAATACCAAGATACATATTTTGTGTACCTTTTACCTTACCTCGATATTTTCAAATTCGAGTACTTATTACCTTACCTAGGTCTTAATTTCATTTACCTTGTTAATAGGTACTACTGCTAGGTACTTTTCGTATGTGATTTTTTCGCTCCGATTACATTATAGCTGAGATGCTGCCGCGCTCGGCCATATTGAAAAGAAACGTATCCGGGACCTGTTTGTGGCGTTAACTGGAAGTCCGGTAAACACTCCGTGTTCAAAAACTATACGATCGCCGGTATTTTCTTAAAATACTCATTGCCGCTCAACTGAACAGGTATGATTTTTTTTTAGTTTTGAAACGTTGTTTCTCTGTAACTAGCACTTCGATTTAAGCGAAATAAATTTTGTTGTATAAAGAAATCAGTCATTTGTGAAATAGCAAAGTGTCTGTTCTGTTTGTTTTGTTTTTATATCATTTTTATTATTTTTTCAAAAACATAACAAACGAGACGGCAAACTTCGTCTGTGCGAAAGTTTTTATACCCTTGCAAATGCTGTTTTTGAAATGTCAGAGTTTAAGAAAGCTTACATAAAAATCAAACAAAATTTTAACTAAAACCAATTTTCCGACAGATAAACATCTGATTTCGACCAAATTTCGCGGAATCCTTTTGAAAACATATCAAATTAACAATCGCCAAGTTTGAGAAGGATAAAATTTAAAACAGAAAAGTGTTTCTCACTAAGACCCATTTTCCGACCGATCGGTCCTATGGCAGCTTTAAGATATAGTCATCCGATTTTGACCAAAATTTTCAAATCTGTTTGAATACATATAATATTAATAATAGCAGGCTTTTTTAATTGCTTCAGCTAGGGTTCCAGAGTCACTAAATTGTCTTCCTCCTTCGTATACTCTCCTGGACAAAAGTCCCCAAATGTTCTCGATAATGTTAATGTCAGGGGAGTAAGGCGACCACTCGAGCAATTTTACGTTTTGGTCTTTAATCCACTGTCCACATGGATGGGAGCATTGTCATGTTGGTACGTCCATGGAATATGACCATAAATCTCCGAAAACTGGGGAAAAGCCTTTTGGAGCACAGTCTTGTACACATTTGCGTTCATCTTCAAGGTGACAAACTGGAGCTCGCATGTTCCATATAAGGCAGTTCGTAGGACAAGTCGCCTCTAGGTTGCTGTTGTTGCATATTTTTTTCCTCCATTCATTTTTTTTTCCATAGTCTGCTTCATTAGAGAGAAAATTACTCACAACGTTTTGTCTTCGACAGATTTTCTTGGCTATTTCATAGTGTCTTAAGCCAGATTCAATATAGCCTTTTATTTGCCCTTTTTCAAAATCGGTTAAAGGTTTTCCGCGGCCCATTTTACAAAAAACTAATAGCAGTTGCTTTAAATTTTGGAATACAAAAGAATTCAACTCTTTTCAATCACTCAGTCAATCAAAAAGTGAAGTCAGAAGTGTCAAACCTATTCAGTTGAGCCACAAAAAATTTGTTTTTATGTTTTTGAAAAAATAATAAAAATGATATAAAAACAAAACTAACAGAACAGAAACTTTGCTATTTCACAAATGACTGATTTCTTTATACAACAAAATTTATTTCGCTTAAATCGGAGTGCTTGTTATAGATAAACAACGTTTCAAACCTAAAAAAAAAGTCAAACCTATTCAGTTGAGCGGTACTGTATATGGAAAATAGCAAGGGTCCCATTACAGATCCCTATGGAACACTACAATTCACGGTCAGAAAGGAAGAGAATTCCGATTGTGTGACTACAGCTTGTTGGCTATCACTAAAGTATGATTTCATAAGTTTTACTGCTGTATTGGAGAAGTTGTAGAGTTTGTTTAACTTTGCGCACAGTATTTTGTGACTTACCATATCAAACGCTTTAATGTAGTCCAACAATGTTAAAAGTGTGACATACCTTTTGTCCGGATTACTACGTATATCTTCTGAGATTTTCGTTACAACAGTGGTGCAGCTTCGCTTTTTTCGGAACCCCGATTGCTTGTCATTTAATAAAGAATTCTGCTTCATACACAGAGAAAGCAAAATTGGCTGCACGGCGCGTGTAGAATCGTTAAAGCTTAACGAATCGTGTTGCGCCCTGCTAAATTGCACACGCAAAATGTAGAATTCAGAAAGCTACACGCGTGTAGAAATAATGTTGGGACCCATCTCAATCCTATCCTTCTTATCAAAAGCATTTAAACAAATCCTGGCCGCACAAATAGGTAGTTATACACAGAGAAAAAAATATGCAAAACCCACACGAAAATGTAGGATTTCTACACGTTTCGACCAGGATTTTCAACCCATAACGTTTGTGTAGCTTTTCTGCACGCCGCGTTAAGCTTTATCATTCATCATCACGTGGCGTGAGGCTTTTCTACACGTTGCGTTTAGCTTTATCATTTCAACACGTGGCTTGTAGCTTTTCTGCACGCCGCGTTTAGAAATGCCCATCTTTGAATTAAATTAAATTTCTTAAAGATTGGTTCAGGGGCTCAGACGCCTATAAGGAACAAACGTTCATACTCAAACTGTGAGCAACAATGAGTTCTCATTAATATGAATAAATATTTTGAATACAAAAGTTCAACTTATTGAGTTTCTATTGCATTCGGTCACATTGAATGTGAAATTTTGAATACTCAAAGAGACTGAGTGTGAATGAATGAACATACAAAACGAATTGATTGAATGAGTAAAAAGCAAAACACTTAATGCACTTAGATCTCTCAAATACAGTAAAGGAAAATTTTGTAAATTAAAAAATAAGGGTTTAGTGGGAAGAGAAACAAATAATAGTAATAATAGTAAAAAATAAAAAAATGGCAAAGAAAATTAGACAAAAAAAATTTTAACCCAGTACCCATTTCCGAAGGCACATTGGCCAAATATAGGTACAAATGTTATTTTTAGCGATGATTATGATTCCTTCGCTTGGTGGAATAAATTTTTTTTTTTCTGCATATTCTTTATGTACATACACAGAAAAAAATTGCATCGGTTAAATCTACCCATTCTTAAAGTAAATTTTACTGCGAAATATTGTTTCATGTAATTTGTTCTGGTTTTGTTAACTGAATTTTTGGTATAAATTACCCTTACAAATAGTAAAATCTAGCCTAATTTCATTGTTTTGATTTGTTGTTGTTTTTGAAACTGCGACTTACAGTAACATTGTACGATTGAAATAGTAACTCGCACGTAACAGTAGTTAATATATTTTGTTGTTATTTTCTGGTTTACTGGGTCGTCAGTAAAAGTTACCATTAAAATAGTACTCTTGATGCGCTGAATTTAGTTGCAGTATTTATATTAATTATTAGTGAATTCGAACTTGAGAATTACAAGTGGACCCCTTTTTATGCGACGTTCAAGAAATTATGAGTGTTTACTTATGGGCAGATTCAATATAAGTAACATTTTAGAAGCGTTGCCGAGCCAGTTGAGATGGCGTGCAAATAGTTTTTTTCAGTCCAAGGGCCCCGAGTTCGAGTCATCCCAGAGTAAGAAAAATTTTTATGAAATTGTTAATAATTCGATGTTTTTCAGAATTAGTACAGTGGTACTTGCACTGTGGTATTTGTATTATTTGTGCTGTTTGTACTGGTGCTGTGTTACACTTATGAGTTTTACTGTAAACAATGGTCAAATAACTATTTTTATTGGTTGGAGCGTTATCAACCGTCATTTCTGGTTGAAATCTACTGTGCATCCCCGTAGTCATTACGATATGTGTTTACGCCTCTTTTACTGTACCTAGCGGTAAGTTCAATCCAAAATTATGGGTTGGAGCATTTTGACAGCAGAATTGGTTGAAACTACACACACACAAAATTAAATTAATTAAATCTGTCCGCCAATTATTTTTCAAGTTACACGCATATTTGTAAAGACTTTTCAGGTAAATTTATTAAATTTCGGATAATTATTTATATGTATGTACCAGAAATCCTCAGACTTCTTATAGCTAAAACTTACTTAACACCATTTCTATTTAATGGAAGATTAAGATTTTTGGGCAAAGTGACGGTAAAAATAAATCTAGACTGAAAGTTTTATTTATTGACGTTGCTAAGTATGTGTTTAAAAAAAGACGAACTGACAGCAATTCTAATTACACTTACAAAATATACAATCTTACGCTTAATGACTTCACAAGCGTAAGAGCATTAATATTACTTCGTAAAATAATGAACACTAAAAAACCATCCTGTCTCTTCAAAAAACTTAATCTCTCGACCTCTGAAAGGACCAACAATGTTGTTTGCCAAAAATATAAGCTATCCGCGTCAGAAAATCATTTCTTCACTTCGTCGATCGATTCACTTCGGAATCGGACACGGATATGGCTACGATTGCTAATGACACTTTACATGAACTGGTTGGCTCTGCATCTTCTACTGATATATATAAAAATCGTGTCTGGTATACGGACTACAACGGGATGAATATAATTAAAAGAATAATAAGAAATAACATTAGCTCCCAAAACTAAAGCCAGTCGGAGGAAAATCAATTGCTTCAGAAAGGAAAATTAAAAATAAGAAGGAAAGAAAAAGTAGAGCAAGGACCAGTTGATTGATCGACTGCCTACTCACAAATGAAACATGTATTGTGTCACCCAGGGCCTATTAATTGTGTTCGATTTTACGTAAAAGTCAAGGCCTATTTTTTATAGTTATAGAGAATTTTAAGCATGGAGGTAGATAACACAGGTTTACAAGCTCTTGCACCAGCGAATATAGCATGCTTTCCATATGTATTTTTGGCCGCTGAGTTCAAATCAATTGTCCGTTTTCCTCCAGCACGGCAGGTTAACGACATATTTGCACAAACGTGTGTTGAGCGAGGTTTGTTTCTATTTGTAGGTCCTGTGGCCACATAAAGTAACCTTTTCCAACCAAATTTGTTTTAATATAAGCTGCATTAAATGTCGCTACAGAAAAAACAAACGCGTAGTTTTGATTTTGTTCATCAGATACAAATTGTTTTATTTCAAAAAGGAAAATATGGTTATTTTTTGATAATCTCGTTTTTTCAGGTTTAAATTAAATTTAAAAATTACTAATTGATAGTCCTTTGTCTCTTCTAATTTATTAAATTTTCAATTTTTCGATATCACCACGCTTTTAAATGTTATAGCCCAAAAACTATTAATACTTTCGCTTATTTTTGCATAATATTGATCCATTCAAGTTTCTTGTAGTTTCAAAATAACAAAGTAGCTATTGTGAAAAAAAGAGGACATTAAAGAGTTATTTTCCATTGATTTTGGTTGATTTAAATACATTTTAAAGGTAACTATTGTTTAAAAAATGTAAAAAATAGTCGTTAATGTTGACCAAAAACTGGTCTATAACTTTTAAATGCGAGATGATATCGAAAAACTAAATATGTGGTAAATTAGAGGCGAAAAAGGACTACCAACTGCTATAGATTTTAAGTATAACACTAAACACATTTGGTTTGAAAACGTTACTTAATGTAGCCACAGGACCAACAAATGTAAACAAACCTCGCTCAACAAACGTTTATGCAAGTATCTCGTAAACCTGACTTGCTGGGAGAAAACGGACAATTCATTTGAATTCAGCGGTCATGTGTACATATGAATAGTTTGCTTTCTTCTCTGGTGGATAAGTTGGCCTTTATTTGTAAGCCTGTGTAATCTGTGATTTATAGCGCGTCTATTAGAAATGTTTTCAATTCCACTTACACAGGTATATAGCTTCATCTCAGGCATGCTACAAAAATGGATTGTAGCCATGGGACGACTGCGCGTTTGATCGTGTAAACACTTTTGCACCAGAGAAGATAGCAAACTTTTCATATGTACACTAGGGTGTCCCAAAAAAAATTGTTTGTGTTTGCTCAGGCATCTTCTGAAAGCTTTTAGGGGTAAGTATTTTTGACTTTTGTTTTCAGATTTTTCGGAAAACGTTTAGAGGTCGCGCAAGTTGATTTTTATCCAAAAATCGGGTTTTCCTAACTGTTTTTGAATTTTACTTATAACTTTGTCAATAATCACGATTTTCTTAGTTTTCAAATCAGCATTTTTAAAGAAAAATGTATTTTAAAGAAAAATGCATAAACGATAAGTTTTTTGCTATTCTTTTGCTCATTTAGGTGCCATATTTTACATTTTTTCGAAAATTTTGCTCAAATTTATTATACAACGCAGTTTAACTCTTAAAATTTCTATGAAAATAAAAAAAACTAGTGATGCAGTTTAAAGGATGGGTAAATAATTAAAAAAATAATTAAAGCTTTGTACCCCTTGCATGAAACTATTAACTATGCAGTTTCCAATGGAAAGTGGGTTATTTAATTAGTATTAATCCAAATTTTCACCTCAATCAACCTTCGTTTAAAAAAGTAAATAAAATCCGATGTCTACTAATAACTAATAAACTTTTTTGTTTTCAATGCTTTCGCTCTCAAACTTGTTACTGATCAATATTATTTGCTACCACACAATCCTGCCAAGTTTGATTCAAATAGGATGACTATAGCATACAGGTGCCATAGGAACCATCGGTCGAAAAAGTAGTTTTAGTAAGAAAAACTTTTTTGTCTTTTTTTTTTGCAAACGTCCCCTCGTATTTCTAAGTTTTCTATGCTTTCACATAAATCCACCAAGTTTTATGAAAATCGGCCAACTATATAGTATAGCTGCCATACAAAAGATAGTTCTGGAAAAAAGTCTTAGTAGGAAAAACTTTTTTGCTGAGCACCCGTGAAAATTAAATACAAAATGTTTTTTGGGATACCCTAATGTACACATGACCGCTGAATTCAAATTAATTGATTTTGTAGCTCGCAAACGAGTCGATCGCCCATCGGATTTGCTGTAGAGTGATAATGTTTTGTGGAATGTTGGTTTGTAGCGTGTGTAGGTCCTGGATCAGTGACTATAGTATGCATGTTGCTTCCCTGCAGGCTTCTGTTCAGTGACCTTCGTCCATTTTCAGCTGACTCTGCATGGGTGGCTGCATTGAGCAGCTTCGTGAGTCAAGCTGTTTTCGAGACCTTCTCTATGCTGGAGCAGAGGGTTCTCCATGAGTTGTGCTTTGCCTTTCGTACTTCTGTTTTGAAGAAGTGAAGTCTTATTTTGTATTCCTCCCAGACCTTATTGCTCATCCGCTTGTTTGGCGAGCTTGTGGCATTCTTGCACGTCCTTCCTCTGCTCTTTCAGCGCTGCGGACCATCAGGGGGTTCGGTTCTCCTCCTCCCAGCGTTTTCACGGACATCTCAATGTCGCCTACCGAGCAGATGATCGCTGGCGTTGGTAGATTTGTTGCTACCGTCTTAAGGTACTTTACCCAGTCGGTCTTCCATGGGTTCCAGTAGGCGTTTCTAGTTTGGTTGTGGTTGAACTCGATCTTAAATTGGATGTACTTGTGGGTGACCTGACATAACCCCCACGTTTTCGTTTTGGACATATCCCCAATTTGGGGATATGTCCGTTTTTCTTTGCGACTTATCGCCCAAATTAGTTTTGTGGGGTTGTGACCGGCAGACAATCTTATATTAAGTGGTTCGTAGCTTCCAAAAAAATGGTCAACGAAATTTGATAAAGTATCTGCTCATTGGATTTGATACCTGTTTCTGAAGTATTTTGGAACGCTGAGTTTAAAAATTTTCAATTAAAATGTTTCTATCTTTTCACTTATATCAAACCGAACGGTTTTAAGAGTCACCATTTTTGATTAAAATAACAAAATCCGAAATTAGATCTCGACATGCCCACCAAAACTTATAAATCCGAGGTTAGGGGGCGTTTGCGTTGAAGACCAAAAAGTCATTTCTATGGCAGCATAAGAAACTATGTGATTGCAATGAACTGTGTGTTTTGCTTTATATTACAACAAAACCAAAATAAATGTAATGAGGAAATTTGAGTAACGTAACGTCAGGTCACGTCACGTCGAGAAAATCTTTTTGAATAAGTTCACCTAGAAAATAAACTTGTATTATTTCAAATCGTACTAAAAAAATTATATACAAAAAGCTTCGCTCAATTCGCAGAGTTTTGCAATTTTCTAGATCAAGTCAAAACCCACTTCCATTTTTTGTAACGTCACGCCAGCACATATTTTTGGGTATTTCTTAAACTCCTTATGATCAATGTATGTATGTCATAGTTTTTGCTGATTGTAGTGCTACTTAATTGATCCAAGATTTTCATATTTTTTAAAAATATTTTATCGTACAAACGTAACGTCACGTCAGTTTGGAAATGCCCATGTGCTATAGTCATCCGATCCGGCCGGTTCCGATAAATGTGTAGCGTATTTGTACCAAAAGACTTTTTTGTTTGGTTAAGATAGCTTTAAAACTGACGGAGGAGATAGCATAGAAACAGAAGGACCGACAGACAGACGGATGTGGCTCATCATGCTGATAAACAATATACAAGGGCGTAAGCAGGATGAATCCTAAAATTTCTGAATTATAGATTAAATAATATATATACTGAAGATTTCGTTCTAAAATAGTAAAACAAATTAAGAATCATAAATACTATTTAAACAACCTGATTATTGTTTAGTAAATATATTCCTTTTTTGGGTCGAGTCTGAGGGTCTGAATAAAACGACAACACACTTGAGAGTGGCCAAATGATTTTTATTTTAGTTTTAGTGTCATTATTCATTTTTAGTTTACCCCCACGAAAAGCATCACCTAGCCTTGCGGTGTTCGGCAGTATAGCAGATGTGCCCCTTTTTTTAAGGTTAAATTATATCGTCCATTTTTTTGTACGCCCTGCGCCTGGAATCAAATGCACTTTAATTAATTTGTGTACAACTCGCAGTTTGTAGGAAACACGCTCTTTCAAATAGCTCCAACTTTGTTCTCACAGCATACAATTCACGGCTTGTAGCCCCCAGGATCATTCTTGTTCTCCAATACCCTTTACATTCATCTCACAGAAATCAATTTACGGTCACACTATCTTTTTTTCTCTACAATAGCTATCACAAATATATATTTCACGGCATTTATCTCTCGGTTTTCAGGTCACTATGGGATTTTTGTTCTCTCATAGCTTCAGAATTCCATCCACAGCATTAAATCCAATTTGGTAAAACCGTGGACTTACTTCCAGGGAAAACCATGTAAACTTGTTATATGAAAAAAAAAAACACAAATTTAATATGTCAATTAAAAAAGAACCAGGAACGACCGCCAAATTATATTTTCACAAAAATTCTTTATAGAGTCAAGTATAAACCTCTGCCAGCAGACAAAGAAAGTTTGTTTTGGAGTAAAAAACTAAATTCGAAAAGCATTTGCGATCAAACCAGAACACTAGGTCCAACCTCGAAATAATTTATGTATCGGTCAAAGTAAATTTTTTTTAAATTTTGGTTAATGAGGAAAGTAAAAAAAACGATTACGCGGCTTTTGCAAAAAAAATTTCGCCTGGGGCGCATATTTCCTTTAATTTCCATAGTTAAGGGTTAATTTTTTACAATAATACACCCACAGATGTCCATGATAGCAACTTTAACAAAATAATACCCCTCGAACAATTTAGGTTTTCGGTAGGTTTACCCTCTACAATTGTGTACAAATTTGGGGGTAATGGCCGAAAATTTTTTGGCCATTATGTCCGTTTTTATTTCGGACATAGCGCCCAAATGAATTTCGGCGATAAGTCCGTTTTCATTTCGGTCATATCGCCCAAATTTCATTTGGGGGATATGTCCGAAACGAAAACTATGTCATGTCACCGTACCGGTCTGAGAGTAGAGTCTTTCAAGGACTCGTATGCAGGAACATCTTCAACATTTTCTACTTTAAGGTTTGTTTGTAGGATAAAGCTTAAGAGGGACTCACCTCTGTTTTTTCTACTCGCCTCAGCCGTTAGTCGTACGAGCTCGGCCGGTGGTGACTCTCGCTCGTGTGCCATGTAGCAGGACGAAGTAAGTGAATTTCTTGCTTCCCCTTTAAGATACGCGTTCAGGTAATCCATCTTGATGCCATCCCCGAAGTCTGTTCTCTCGTGGATTGTCTGCTTAAACCATCCATGGAATGTTGGTTAATCTTTGGGGTTTCCATTAAATATTGGCATTTCTATTGCCGGTGCCTCTGGCAGAGGTGTTAATGTCTTCACCACGTTTGATTCTTTTAGACGCTGCTATCTGACATCCAGCATTTCCATCATCGTAATGACCTCGATTCTTAGATCGAGAATTTTGTCGCGAAAAGCCTTGTGATTATAAATAGTCTTCAGCTTGGTGTGCGTTTCTTCCAATGCCGTCAACATAACTTCAATCTTGGAATTGTGCTTAAATATTTCGTCAGTGTACAATTCCATGAAGCATTTGCTAGCTTCTTCAATAGCTTGACTTAGTTTTCCTGCAAGTGAATCCAATAGTTTCGCCAATTGGTCTATTGGGTTTGCAGAGCCAAAGCTGTCCGCTTCGGTAACATGAATGGGCGTCGTGTACCGCTGCACATCATTTCGTTCCGATGGCCCGGCGTCCTGCATGGCGTGATCACTCATATTGACCCTTAAGCTTGTCTCCTCATAAGGCTTGATATGCGCCATGGTTATGTCGAATATTCCCATACTCGCACCCACTTCACGGATTTCGATCAACCTAAAAATGTGTAGCGCTTACAACAATTTTCCGCGAAAATCGAAAATCCGGCTCGAAGGACCATAAAATGTGTAGATTTATACACTTTCGATGAGCACTCTTGTATGATTTCAATTGTACTGTAGTGCGAGCAAGCTTAATATAATATCTATTCTTAACTAAGGCAGTATTTGTTAGATAGCTGCGTGTGTATAAATATAAAAATGCATTCGTGTGAGAAATACACATTACCTCACACGGTGCATATTAAGTGGTGGGAACTTGATGACCTTTTTAAGTGGTTTGTCTAATCCTTGAAAGCAACCGTAATTAAATTTAATGTTACAAATGACATATTTTATGATGCTAAGCTATGATATGTAACGCAAAGTTAGGATCGTGGTCGAGTCTCATGTTCAAGTTCGAACAATGTCCGAGGCCTTCTTGGCAAGCTTTCCAGACTCTATATGGATAGTGCTGTGTGACCGAACTCTCATTGTTTTTACTGAAACTTGGCTCAATGATTCGGTCTCTGATAATGAAATTTTTCCAATAACTATGTTGTTTATAGAAGTGACCGACGTGTTGTCGTTGTGGAGGTGGCGTCTTTATCTTCCTTCTTAATTAATGCATTATCTTGACTCTTCTAACATTGAATTCTTATTTGTGAAAGTTTCCGTTCCTGGTTGTAACTTACTGCTGACCTGCTCATATATAGCTCCTGGGTCTGACACAACTACTTACTTTCAGAATCTATCAGTGCTGCGCGATATTTCTTCATCAGTCGGGAAAACGATCTGTTTATAGTATTAGGGGATTTTAATGTTCCCGCTCTTTCTCGATGATTCAGCTGCTTTAGTTTCGTACACCCAGAATGACTTTGTGGATGAACTTTTCGATCTGTCATTTAAACAAGTTAACTCCATCCTTAATCATAACGACCGATTTCTAGACTTGGTAGTTGTATGTGGCTTGTGTGGTGTAACTATTGCCCGCACTTCCCCCTTATCAGTTCCAGAAAATCTTCATCACCCGACAATTCAACTTTCTATAAATGGCTTGGTTCCTTGTCCAAAGGTCCCTGCTTCTCCTCGCCGAAAGCATTGTTTTCAAAAAGCCAAGTATTCAGGTCTAATGGAGTCTTTAACACTCGTTGAGTACCTGTCTTGATGACCTTAGTCTCAATGAGGGCTTAGAGCTATTTTACAATACACTGCACAATTAATTCGAGGAATATGTTCTAGTCTCTATCGTTAACTCTTCTAATAGCCCTCCATGGTTTTCTCGTAGATTGAAATATCTAAAGAACGTCAAAAATAGACGATATAAGCGATTTAAATGGACAGTCTTACAAACCGATTTTGATAAATACGCAATTGCAAAGTCAAATTTTTTTCAACTTAACTCCGAATGTTATAAAAGTTACCTCATACGCTGTAAAGATAACTTTCGACGCAACCCTAAGCTATTTTTTTCTTTCGTTAACTCCAAACGTAAATCTAATTTATATCCCTTATCTCTTTTTCTTAATAACAGTGCAGCTTCTGATGACTTGGGCATAGCCAACTTATTTGCCGAATTCTTTCAGTCTACCTATTCATCTTATAGTCTTGAACATACCTAGATACATATTTTGTGTACCTTTTACCTTATCTCGGTATTTTGAAATTCGAGTACCTTTTACCTTACCTAGGTCTCAATTTTCATTTACCTTGTCAATAGGTAAGCACTAGGTACTTTTCGTAATTGATTTTTTTCGCTCCGATTACATGATAGCCGAGAGCTGCCGCGCTTTGCATTATTGAAAAGAAAAGTTTCGTGGACTTGTTTGTGGCTATCACTGGACGTCCAGTAAACCTTTCCTGTTTAAACTATACGGTCCATGCTAGATAAGAGGAAGGCGGACTATTAGCCGTGCTCCCTTTTTCACTTTCGCAAAAATTTTGCGATTTTAAGACCAATTTTATACTAAAAGCTGGTTTTATATAGAGAAATTTTTACGAAAATGAAAATAGGAGCACGGCAGTATACGAAAAAATATCGCTGGTATTTTTCAAAATACTCATTTTATTTGTACGACTGCCGACATCTGGAGTTGAAATAACAAAAGCTACTTTTTCTAGATAGCAATCTACATCGTCATTCTCTCATGCTCGCATATAAAAGTGTGCGATTTTCCCACACACATGAAATACTTGCTACTATATTAGCTGAAGCTTACAGCAAATGCGGACTTACAAATACCAATATATGTGGAACTGTTACAGATAATTCATCCAACTTCTGTAATTAATAGCTCCTTGCGCCACAAGATAGAACAGTTTTCATGACATCATGAATGTTACTGACATTTGTGCTAAGGCTATTAATCTTTTGCAGTGCGAATCTCGTTGTTATTTAATATTTTTCTGCTTTCTCTACTTCTAGTATTACACAAACTTCAATGCTTGAATAATTTGAAATATTGTGATCCACTTAAAGATGCTCTTAAAACGATTTTTTTTAATTGAAAACTTTACTTCGAGCGAGACAAAGACTTTGGTTTTGTCCACTATGATATTTCCAAAATTTAAATTGAAGTGAATTCCATATTAAAACAACTAAATTGTAAAGTGTTTAAAAGATCGGCTTGTTGAAGTAATTACAGAATTTTGGAAACTTTGTCGATGAGAGTTCAGACACAAGGGATTCTGAAGACTTTTAAGATACCAGTGATAGAAGATTGAATGAAACAGAGAATTGTTATGAAAATTCTAGTATTGAAATGGAAGCCTTAACTTATCTTGCCGATAATAGCAAATCTTTTGAATTTATGTATAAAAATATTTGTAATGTTTTTTATAAGTATAAAACCATTTTGTATAGCTCTACCCCTATTGAAAAAGTTTTTAGCTGTGGAGTAAGGATGTCGAAAATATTATCGGCTTATCGAAATATCGACATTTTTGCCCAAAACGACAAATATCATTATCGCATATTTTTCCGATAAATCGGAAATCTAATATTTTTGGTGATATTTTTATTTTAGCGTTCGGTCACATTGTTGCGAATAACTGTTTCTTGTGCTCTGGGCATGTAACGCAAAATGTTTAAAAGTTATTTTATTAAAGAACTGAAGTCGAAGTGCAAACTGCGCAATAAAGTTGTTGGGAGCTCAACATATATAAAGGCGCACTTAAGAGCAAAGCATAGAAATGCTTGGCTGAAATGTAGCTCATCTTTATAAACGGAAAATGTTAGGCCGTCTGCACACACGGCACACGGCTCGTGTCGTCATCGTAGATATTTCACGAACAAAATACCAAAAAATTTGATGACGCTCTGATGTCGCAAACTGGATTTGGAAGGGAGAACAACATGCTTGCAGCCTGATTTGTATGATAAAAATTTGTATGTATAAATGGTATTGACTTCTTGGAATTTGTGGGAATTCTAACTTACCGTTGTTTGCGCTAGTACGGGACCCTATTAAGTTCTGGATGGAAGAGAAAGACGCATTGCCAGTGCTTTCTGACTTGGCATTGTCATTTCTTATTACACCGGAAAGATCCGTGTCATCGAAACGCTTGGATTCGGCTATGAAAAGTGTGGTTTTTGACACCAAGCCGAATGACCGATGAGCACATATCTCAACGGGTCTTTCTAAAATCTTTGTCTAAAGATTAGTGGTAAAATCAGAAGCTCTTACATTTCGTAGATTCGAATGCTCTATTTTGAAAGATGATGAATTTAAAAAGAAAACACTTCTTTCGTTCCATAAATTGAAATTCATGACTAAGTTTGCAGAAATTCTTATGTTATATATGAAATAAAAAATAAATATCTTTTGTTAATTTAATAAATATATCGCTATATTCAGAGCTGCTACCTGCGCCAGAGAGTGTCATCTCTATATTCAGAGCTGCTGACTGCGCGTGAGAGAGAGACAAAAGATATTGTTTTTGTCTAGGCATATAGGTTTCTGTGATAAAGACTGAAACAAAAACAGCAACAAAAATATGTATATAATATATTTGGCGCTCTTTCACTTAAGTTCCGTTTTTGCATGTTGGCTTTTTGCTAATTTTTCGGATGCTGTCCTTTTTTTATGCAAAACGAAAGAGCTCAGTGAACAGTCGCCCACGGTTAATCGTTATAAAATTTTTATTCGTGTTTGTGCTGCGAAACTGCAAAGAGTAATTAATTTTTTTAAGAGTTGCAAGTCAATCTAAACAATCGCTTAAAACGCCAAGGCCAAAAACAAATGTGTATCGAAAGTATTTCGCCTTTGACATTGAAGAAAATGTAAGCAATTGCTTAATAAACGAGTGTGGACAAGAAATTATGGTGAGTTTGATATTTACGAATTTGCTTTCCGAGAAATATACATTTACATATGTATGTACAATGTACAATGATACTCAGTCTAATGCACATACATATGTAAGCTTCGAGACTTTTCTCTCATGCATATACATGCTCGGGCGTGGCGTACAAGTCGTATGTGTGGCGGCTGGTGCGGGAGGTTGTGGGTTCGATCCCGCCTCGGACAATCTAATAGAAAAAAGTTTTTTCTTTCTTTAGAAAAAAGCTTTTACACACCCGATCACCTTCACCAGCTACTGGCGCCAGCTGTGAAGTAACTAGCCATGAAAAAGCTAAAATTCTGTAGGTCCCTTTCTCTTGTACGAAAAATTATAAGCACACACGCCAAGAGATTGAGAGAAGCTTGGCCCCCTGGCCCTCCTGGAGGTGCTGTTTGAGCCAATTTTACTTTTACTTATATACAAACATACATACTTAATTCGTATGTAAGTGCTTAGAAAGTTAAATATCCTTGCCTCTATGTATGTACGTACATGCTAATGTTTGCATGCCTTTGATGAAAAGAAGCGAAAACTATTGGTTGTGTGTACATTGGTACATATATGGTACATATGTCTATATACCAGTTGCAAGGGAACTTAAATGACTTATATATATATGTATGTATGTATGTTCTTTCCTTTTTTATAGGGATTTGCTTTTATTTTGCTCGATTTCACGCCGATTTGATAAAAAAGCTTCACAATCAAGTCGGTCAGAAAAACACTAATCAAACACCGGAAAACTGCTGGTTCCAGGTCCAGGTGCATTGATGAATTGTTTAAGCCCAGCATTCGGGTGGAAATTATCAAACAGACTATTCGAGATGCGTGTGTTTCTCTGTGCACGGTTGATGGTAGGCCGTTTGCCCTGATGAACGACCTCGCATTCCGCCAAATTCGAAATCCAATTACTAGTTAACAAAAAAAAAAAAAAATAAATGACCCATTTCTACTGAAAACATTCTGAAGTGTCGTTTGGATTGCTGATCTCAAAAATCTATTTCAAAAATTTTTTCCTTCATTTTTTAAATATGAATTTTTTCCATTTTTTCGGTAGGTGCACTTACATTTTATGCCATATCTCAATTCATAATCGTCAGATGGTATCAAGCAAGATATGAATTGAAAGGTCATTATTGTCAATAATAAAGTAGAAAATTGTTTTCAAATCGGTTTCGAAATTTGAATACAATTAACAAAAATGTTTAAAAAAAAAATCGATTTTTTGCTCGAAAATTCAAGAAATTTCATTTTTAATCGCCTAGAAAAAATATAAAAAATCCAAAAAAATTATTTTTATTTTTTTGACTTAAGAATCGCACTTTTACAAAGATAATAAGGTATTGATGAAGAAAATCTATGAATAAATATTGTAGCTGGATCAATTTAAGTGAAGGAACTAATAGTCAAATTTGAGTATTTTAAGTGTTTAGAAATTTGTTTTTCTATTTTCTTAGTCTTTTGGTCAATATTAAAAGTGGTCGAATAGCCAGATCAGAAAAAAAATTCCAAAACAGAACAAAAGTCGAAGCAATTGAAAATTTATTTTTAAAAAATCTCAAAAACACTACTTTTTTCAGCACTCAATTGCTCACAGCTCCTGTATTTATTTATAGATTTTGTTCATCGATATCTTATTTTCTTCGAAGAAGTGCGGTAAAAATAGTTTTTTTGAATTTTTAAATATTTTTCCTAGGCGATTGGAAACGAAATTTATTGCGTTTTCGATCAAAATATCGATTTTTTTTTAAATATTTTTTATTATTGTATAGAAACCACTGACCCGATTTGAAAATAGTGTTCTGTGCGATTATTCCATTCAATTACCTTTCGATTCATATCTTGCTTGGCTCTATCTGACTATTATAAAGTGAGATATGACTTAAAATGTAAGTGCACCTACCGAAAAAATGAAAAAAATTCATATTTATTCTTTTTGGCTGTAAACTAGTGTTATTAAAGGCCTGGGTTGTGCGAATTTTATTAACCCGCTATCAGTACGAGAGGATGTACTCTGTAACTCTCTTTGTTTGGACTTAAGTCTTAAAATTTCTGTTAATTTTACCGGTCCATACCAGTACGTACCGGTATACCGAAATAAAATTCTAGGTACCAAAACGGAACCGAATACCGAAATAAAAAAAAGCTAAAACAGAACCTTTTACCGAAAAAGAAGTTTCGGTACGTACCGGAACCGGAACCGAAATTCGTTTCGGTTTGATTCCCTGATCAAATCACAATATTCCGTTTTTAACCATTCTTTTAAATTGAAAAGTACCTTTTTTGTACCTTTACCTTCACCTAGGTACTGGAAATTCCGTATACCTTTTATCTAACCTAGGTGTATTTTTTGACATTTACCTTGTACCTTATCTATGTAAGAAAATTGAGTACCTTTCCGATCACTGTATGTACGTACAAATTGCCATACAATAGTTGACTTCGCTTTCTACTATGTTGGTACATCGCCACCAGCTCATCGAAATGGTCCTTGCACTCAAGAATTTGTCATATGCAGTCTTAATTTTTGCTACAATTCAGCAACAAAGCACTGAAAGAATATTTTAGACACTATTGAACTTCTAATTTTTTAATTCCAAGCTAAGAAAATCCAAACAGCAGTTATTGCTTACGTTAGTTTTACTTTGTCCATTCGCTTGTAACCGTTATAAACATTCGTCAGTGGAACAAGGAAAATGCACTTTTGAGAATGGGGTTGAATATTCGGCCATGGAACAAGTGTATTACTTGTTCATTATGCAGCTTTATGTTCAATTGTTGGGCTTATCAGCTTTTTGTTCGAGCTTTCGTTGACTTGGCTAAAAGCTTACAAAGCCCCTGCGAGCAGTGGCTGTCAAACTGTCTGACAGCTTTTCAACGTACTTAACAGCAATAGCTGAGAGAGTGGTGAGTTGAGGGCCCTTAACATTTTTTTCTTATGAAGGCTGGCGTCAGTGGTCTTTGATAACGATAACCTTAGCCGACTTCACTTTTCTTTCAACTTTTTTTTTCAATTTATTCCTATAATTATACGAATTATGTAGTATTAAAATAATATATGCTCTATACAAATAATTTTTTTCTCGGCGATAAGCTCGACCACCTCTTGACATCTCTCTGCCTAGCGCAAGAAATTTTTGTATGTTCGCCGCGTGTACTTGAGTAGATTGACCCAAATATGGGAGCAGCGAACTGATAGGACAGGGCGCCAATCTTTGTATTTTGTATTTTTAGACCAACATGGCTATCAACAACGGAAGCTGCGGCAATTTTATGCCATCAATTTAATAATTTAATTTTTTTGAGAGGGGGGAATTCACAATTCGTTCATTGGTCGGCAGTCTGCTTTGGGCGTCAACGTGCTGGCCAACCTGCAGGATTGACGCATGCGCCCAGGAAATGTGACCAGACAGGCGTCCAATCAGCAGGCAGGGACTGACAGTTGGGCAGGGTGCTGTGTCAAGGGGGTGGTGAGCCAAAAATATCTACCGGAGAAATTATTGAAACAATTCACTTTACAGATCGATCATTAACGATATCCTCCAACAAGTGTGTTGCATGTTCTTGAAGATAATGAGATTGAACAATACGATGCTATTAAATTTAGGTTCCGCTTTCTGAAGCGACTTCCAAAAATTAAAGTGGAGTAGGTTTAGAAAAAAGTAACAAATCAAGTTTAAACGATGTGACAAGAACGTTCTTATTTTAAAAAAATCATATACCAAATTCATTTTTAACCCTTATTTCGAAATACATAAATTTTCAAGTTAGTAGCTCGGTAGCCCAGATTTTGTCAAAATGTAAGCAGTGTGAGGTCCCAAAGAAACGATGAAATTTACATAAAATTTTGTATACCCGTTACTCATAGAGTAAAATGAACAAACAAAGTTTGTGCAAATGTATGTA
>JBAMBO010001111.1:0-34804 GCA_037044535.1 Lordiphosa magnipectinata
ATCAAACGAGCGGGAATTTTGCACACCGTAATCGACTACGTTGACACTTGAAGATGTGCGTTACGTAGCTTAGTCAACGTGATTCAGCTATACGTTACGTTACGTTTGCACATCCCTAGCAAAACAGCAACAGCTGATTGGAGACGCGGTATGAAAATTTGGCGAAAATTTGTTTAATTGTCAATTCTATGCCACAATGGACTACGATTTTAAAATGAAAACGCAAATGGAGCGCACCAAGGTGGAGGATCTGTTTAACTACGAAGGCTGCAAGGTGGGGCGTGGTACCTATGGGCATGTGTACAAGGCCAAGTGGAAGGAGACGAGGTGAGGTAGCTAACCTGCGGGTTTTAAGGAAACTTCCTGCTATATATGCATATGTTTATATGTTTCAGCGATGGCAAGGAGTATGCCCTTAAGCAGATTGACGGCACTGGCCTGTCCATGTCCGCATGCCGCGAGATTGCTTTGTTGCGTGAGCTAAAGCATCAGAATGTGATTACACTGATTCGTGTATTCCTCTCCCACAACGATCGCAAAGTGTTCCTACTCATAGACTATGCAGAGCATGATCTGTGGCATATCATTAAATTCCATCGCGCTGCCAAGGCCACCAAGAAGCAGGTGGTTGTGCCACGTGGAATGGTCAAGAGTCTGCTGTATCAGATTTTAGATGGTATACATTATTTGCACAGCAATTGGGTTTTACATCGCGATCTGAAACCGGCCAACATTTTGGTGATGGGAGATGGCAATGAGCGGGGGCGTGTCAAAATCGCAGACATGGGATTCGCACGTCTATTCAATGCACCACTGAAACCTCTGGCCGATTTGGATCCTGTTGTGGTCACATTTTGGTACCGCGCACCCGAACTGCTGCTGGGAGCACGTCATTACACCAAGGCCATTGATATATGGGCCATTGGATGCATTTTTGCCGAGTTACTTACCTCAGAGCCCATATTCCATTGCCGTCAAGAGGACATTAAGACCAGCAATCCGTATCATCATGATCAGCTGGATCGCATCTTCAATGTAATGGGCTTTCCCCAGGACAAGGACTGGGAGGACATTAAGAAAATGCCAGAGCATCATACTCTGACCAAGGACTTTAAACGTTCCACCTATTCGGCGTGTTCACTGGCCAAGTATATGGAGCGACATAAAATTAAACCAGATAGCAAAGCATTCCATTTACTGCAAAAGCTGTTGCTGATGGATCCCAACAAGCGAATTACCTCCGAGCAGGCCATGCAGGATCAGTATTTCCAAGAGGAGCCCTTGCCGACGCAGGATGTCTTTGCTGGTTGCCCCATACCCTATCCCAAACGTGAATTCCTTACCGATGACGATCAGGAGGATAAGTCTGATAACAAGCGGCAGCAGCAACAGCAGCAGCAACAACAGCAGCAACAACAACAGCAGCAACAACAAATGAATCCCAATGAGCCAAATGCCAAGAGGGTACGTCTATCTGGGGCTGGAAATCAGCAGGATTTCCATCATCAGCAACAACAACAGCAGCAGCAACAACAGCAACAACAACAGCAGCAGCAACAGCAGCAACAACAAATGATGTTCAATCAACAACAGAATTTCCAGCAGCGATTCAACTAAAAGACTTTCAATCTCTATTCCTCCATCTCTTTTTCTAAGTAATTTAATAATAAAATCCAGAAAAATAGACAACCTCTAGATGTACATAATCTGCATCCCCTAATCTAGTACCAACGAATAAATCTTTCCAAGGCCTGGCTCCATCTCTCCATGCGAGCGTTTAACAACTCAAAACGTTTGGGCTGCGGCTCAAATATGCGATCCACTTGACGAAACTTTTTCAGATCTTCAAAGTCGTGCCAAATGCCATGGTTAAGGCCTCCCATAAATGTGGCACCCATCACGCTGGACTCGGCATTCTGAGCACGTTCCACCTTCACTTGACTTAGGTCGGCCAGCAATTGGCAAACAAAATCATTACGAGAGACGCCGCCATCAACTCTGACAAAGAGAAATGTGTTTAGAAGGAAAGTAATATTATACCTTAATCAAAACTTTACACTCACCTGATCATGTGCAGTTTTTGCGAAGTATCCATTTCGGCACTGGCAATCAGTTGAACCACACGAAAGACAATGCTTTCCAGTAAAGCTCGTACCATATGGGCCTTGGTGGTTGAGGGTGTCATACCAATGAAGCCACTGGCAGCGCGATAATCATTTACAGGAGGCTGGAAAAATAATAAGGCAGAAATGTTTATTTTATGGTAAATCACCCAGAAAGCATTTTATGAAATTTCTGATTACAGTCTTTTTCGAGTCCTCAGTCTGATTAAAATAGTCATAAATGCGCTCGTTTTTTGATCATAAATGATCCTTTTGTCGGGAGAAAATGCTACTCCAGCCGCGACGTTTCATAAAGAGTAGTTTAAACCACGTTTTTCTGATCAGTCGCTTTTAAATGAATCACATTATGAGCAAATTAATGAGTCATTTTCGAGTCTTCCTTAAATCGCACAAGAAATTAATCTCCTTTTAACCATCAAAAGGGCTCGAAAAAGAATCATCAAGGTGATTCCAGTTAAAATGGTCCTCCAAATGCTAGGTAAGCACAAGAAAATAAGTTTAATTTATTTGTTCTACATAATTTTATACACTTAAAGTGTATTACAATTTTGCCCAGGAGTTTGCATAGAAGGAATCATCTCCGACCACATAAAGTATATATGGGCATTTCCACAGAAAAGTCCACCGAGACCAAAAAATTAAAAGTGCTTAAAAACACTTTTTTTTATCATATTTTATGGGGAAACCATCAACTAACTAATGGGGAAATAATTTAAGCCAATATTAAATTTATTCATAGCCCATTTAGGGATTTTCGAATGCAAGGTCGCGCAAGCGCCGTTTTTCTCATTTGGATACGTTTTGTTGTAATAAAAATAGAGGAAAGCTAACTTCGGCTCGACTTAAGTTTATATACCCTTGTAGCTTGTATAATTTATATAAATTAAAGAATTAAATGATTTTCGTCGAGCATTCTTAGCTAAGTTATTTCCCAAACTCAGCAATAAGATGGCGCCTCTACTTTGACCATTTGTTTGCCAGTTTGTTATATGGCAGCTATACGATATATTCAACCGATTTTGACCAAACTCCCCAAAATTGTGTGGAAACTGATAATATTCACAAGTGGAAGGTATAAAGACGCTACCAACGAGAATAAAAAAATTTTTTTCTCACTAGAATTACTTTTCGACCGGTGTTCCTATGGCAGCTATAGAATATAGTCATCCGATTTGGATACTTGGCAAAATTGTGTGGTAGCATATAATATTGATCAGTAACAAGTTTGGGAGCGGTCGCATTAAAAACAAAAAAGTTTTTCATACTAAGACTTTTTTTCAGACATCTTTTGTATGGCAGCTATACTATGTAGTTGGCCGATTTTCATAAAACTTTGTGGAATTGTGTAAAAGCTTAGAAAACTTATAAATACGAGGTTTGAAGACGTTTGCTTTTAAGAAAAAAAAGTTTTTCTCACTAAAACTACTTTTTCAACCGATCGTTCCTATGGCAGCTATATGCTATAGTCATCCGATCCGGCCGGTTCCGACAAATATGCAGCGTATTTGTACCAAAAGGCTTCGTTCAAAGTTTGGTTAATATAGCTTTAAAACTGACGGAGGAGATAGAATAGAAACAGACGGACAGACGGACATGGCTATATCAACTCAGCTCGTCATGCTGATCAAGAATATATATACTTTGTATGATCGGAGGTGTTTCCTTCTATGCGTTACAAACATCTGGACTATTTTAATATACCCTCTACAAGGGTATAAAAATACCTTTAGATAGAATTGATTTTTGGTCTCTAAAATATTTCTAAGGGTACAAAGAGTTTAAAAATAATGCAGAAGACACCATTAGAAATTATGTGAGTGTTATTAACTGTAAGTTTCTGCTTTATATAATAACAAAAACAACATAAATATAATGAGAGAATTTTAGTTACGTAATGTCAGGTAACGTCAAGTCAGATACTTATGCAAATAAAAAAAATTGAGAAAATATTTTTGAATAAGGTTAGCTGGAAAAAAAAACAAATTTTTATACAAAAAGCTTTGCCCAATTCGCAGAGTTTTTAAATTTCCTAAAGCAAGTCAAAGCCCACTTTCGTTTGTAGTAACGTCGCGCCAGCACATATTTTTGCTTATATCTTTAACTCCTTATGATCGATGTAAGTCATTAGGCGCGTTCAGCAGAATAATTGATCCCTGAGCAGGTATCGGAAAAAAATGTTGTATCGAATAGTTTCTGCTGTTGGAGGGAGCAGTATCACTTAAAAGTAGCGTACTATTTCATTGATACATGCTCCTGTGTCATGATACCTTAAATTGACTATTATAATGCCACATCGCTCGAGTTCAGTATTAAGATAATTGCAAATTTATACTTGATCAGGGAGCAAGTTGTTCTGCTGAACACGGCCATTGTTTTTGCTGATTGTAGTGCTACCTAATTTCTACCCAAATGTAAAACAATCTTTTTGAAAATCCAAGATTTTCATATTTTCTAAAAACATTTTGTACAAACGTAACGTCAAATGCCCATATACCGAATAATTGATTTTGTGTCACACTATCGATGGTAATTTTTTACAATCGATAGTGTCCAGATCATTCTTTGGCATTCTTCGCTAGTGTTGAGAAAGCAGATCGGTTAAGGCTCGGATTAAGAAAATCTATCTCCTCTATATATAAAACAGTTTGTCCTGATTCACTGATTGGCAATCAACGCAGAGCGCAAACGGTAAGAGATAGAAGGCTGAAATTTGGACAGGAGTTTCCATTAGTGGTGAAAGTGGCTACTAAGACGGGGTTTTGGAAAATTCCATCCGGAAAAGCGTCGGAAAAGTTTGTATGGGAAAATGTTTGTTTTTCATCCGATTGACATGAAATTTGGTTTGTAAGCGAAGTGTTTTCCGATTTTGGAAAATCCGCCCAGGAGGAAAATGGCCGGAAAATTCAGCATGCAAAAAACTATTTTTCATCCGATTGAGTTGAAACTCGGTTTGTAAGGACAGAATACGAAATAATTTAAAATGTGATTTTCAATTGTAGAAAAAGCCGTGAAAGTTCGGGGAAAATTTTGTATGCAAAAAAATACTTTTCATCCGATTGGCTTGAAAATCGGTTTGTAAGGATAGAAAACGAAATAATTTGAAATTTGATTTTCCAGTGTCGGAAAATCCGCCCCCCAGGCGTGAAAATTCCCGGAAAATTCTACATGCAAAAACTATTTTCATCCGATTGGCTTGAAACTCGGTTTGTAAGGATAGAATAAAAACGGTAACGATAATAATTCACTATACTGATGGCGACGCAGCGAAGCGCGACGGGTTATATGCTAGTTAAATATATAATACAAAATATGACGATAAGTTAATATTCATTCTGAAACTCAGTGCTCATTATTTGCAGTCTATGGTGTTTTGCACAATTTGAATAACATTACCAGAGCTATTACGTAGGGTACTAATTAACGGTCGTAATTAACGATCGTAAAAATTCATTTTTCCATACCATTTTTAAGCGATTGTCAATTTAAGCGGAATCGGCAAGGTTATCATGCAAAATCTTACATAAGCTTGTGAAACTAATGATTAATGACGATCTTGCATTATCAGCATGTTTTCTGACACAACAGCCTATTTTAAACGACCTTCAAGGATTCGTCGCTGAGCGAACTACGACCACAATTAAATTAAATTAAAACTATACCAGCGATATACAGTGGTTTTTGATGATGCTAAAGAACTGAGTTCATCGACACACTCTTTTTTAGATAATCCCCTCGAAAGTTGTGAAAAATAATCCAAAGAATTTTTATTTTTAAGCCAAATAGATTTTTTAAACTTACTGTAAACAACACAAATGTCGCTCGTACATGAAAAGTTTATGCTAAAATATGCCAAAGTTTTTTTTTGGTATTACCAGATTTTAGCTATGGACATTAGGTTGACCAGAAATACTGCAGAGGGTCAGGAAACATTCTTATGCCAAACTGGAGCGATAAAAAATAAATAAAGCCCGATGTATGAGGAGCGCACCATTCCCAAATTGGGACCCCAGATTTAAGAGGGAAATGTTTAGTTTTACAGACAATTACATACAAATACAGAGCCGCCAACACCTTTTGAAAAGCCGCTGTTCCAGTTCATTGATCAGAATATAGCTACAAAGACTAGGAACAACCGATCATATGTCACCATAATTATGCGTCAATATTATTATTATACTATATATACGCACATTCCATGAAACATGGAAGTTAATATGATCAGCAACAGCATGTTAGCAAAGCTGGAAGCATTATAAGTGAAAGATGGGCTTCTTTAAAAGCCAAAAAGTAGACATGCTGTTAGTTATTAACAAAAATTTGAAATTTAAAGATCTCAATAATTTTTTTTTTTTTGAACTGCTTCTGAACTGATTCCAGTTGATCTTGATATTTTTGTTAGTATGGAGACTAGACACACGACCCACATTCAGGGATTGGTCTCACTAGGGAAACCTACAGTTGCTTAGTGACGTAGGGATCATTAAATTCAGTGGACCATCGTTTAACGAATCCGAGAACTCCCATTGCCTTGTTTGCGATGACCGCTATATGACTATTACAACATAACAAATTGTACACCCAAATCATCCACTCTATAGATTCGTTCCAATGGGATGGTATCAATCATATAATCAAACTCATATAATTGATTACGACTGAAGGTCATACATTTACACTTGCTGAGATTACGAGGAAGCCTATTAACCGGGCACCAGGTGTGAAGAGAGATTAAATCGGATTGGAGGAGGAAAGGAGACGCCGGGTCATTATACAACAAGCAAAGTCTTAGGTCATCGGCATACATCAATGCATACGAATGGGATAAACCTGTGAATATCATTTATGAATAGGTTCAATAGTAGGAGGCCTAAATGACTACCTTGAGGAATTCCAGATAGTACATGAATGCAGCTGGATAGTATTGATTTGAAACGAACTCGTTGAAATCGATCGCTTAGATATGACTTGATCCAGTTGAGGAGGAGTGGAGGGAAACCGAGCAAACGCAATTTATGTACTAAAATCTCATGATTGACAGAGTCAAAAGCCTTGCTGAAATCAGTATAAACAACGTCAGTTTGCCGCTTATTGACAAATCCATTGTTTACAAGAGTAGTAAATTCCAGTAAATTCGTAGATATGGACCGATTCTTCATGAAACCATGCTGAGATTTGGATATTACCGAGCGACAATAATGTTGTAGTTGGGATGTCAGGATCAGGAGTCGCTAAAAACAATTTTGCATAAATTGCATAAAAAAATATGCAAAATATGCAAAAAACCTTTTTTTTATGAAATTACATAATGATTCTGTGCTAACCATTTTCTGATTTTATGTTTAAACTTGTAAATTAACGTCACCAATTCAACTTGTAATCAATTAAAATGCCGAAAATGAGTCATAAAATCACAATTTTAATTCCAAAATGGCTAAGAGATTTGCTATCAAACTATTTTGCAATACATATTTACATAGCACTTAGAATTTTAAACTCAATACGAAGAAGTGAAGCTTAATAGACAGACAATTACCATCTTTCAAATCATGATCTAAACTCATTAAATTTTTTCCAAATTTCCCGAGTTTTTGGTCCGTATGATCTTCACCTCCTATTTACCCGTCTATATACCAGTCTTCGTGTCAATCTAAACCAGAGATGGGCATGCACACATATCGTCACACTTTTCACACGCATACAAGCACAATTTGCGTGCGCCTCATTCGTGTTCTATAAATAGCTTTCAATGCTTATAGCGTACGTGTGATTTTGTGCAGTCGGCCGCGGCAGAGTCCTATGCACACGCAGGCAGCGCGCTGCCTCGTGTGCATTAGAACGTCGCGACGCGCCCATCTCTGATCTAAACTAACATAAGAATTTTGCAAATGTTAAAATTTCTTTAAACCGATTGACCGACACCTCCTATTTACCCATCTTTAATATCCATCAATTAAATCTTCATGATAATCTGAACTAATCATAAAATTTTGTATATATCCGGATTTTTGAACCGCTTGATCTTGACCCGTCAATTTATTACCTGTCTACATTATAATCTAACTTTTGCAAAAGTATTGTAAATTTCGCAACTTTTTGGACCGTCGAATCTGACCATTTTCGCGTCTACAATTGCCATCTATCACATCTTATATTCATAACATTTTGCAGATTTCGCGAAAAATCTAAGCTCAAATATTGATTTTGAAAATTTTGCGATCTTTTGGACAGTATGGTCCACACTTCCTATATTTACCCGTCTACTATTGCTGTCTATTAAGTCTTCATAATAATCTTTGGTCATATCAAAAATTGGCAAATTTTGCGATTCTTTTAACATTTCGATCTATACCTCCTCTACCCCAACACACGTATTGCCATCCATTAGACCTTCATAATAATATTAGTTCATAAGAAAAATTTGGAAATTTTGATATGTTCAATCCACGCCTCTTATTTACCTGCGCTTTCGTAAATGCAAAAAAAGAAAATTTGACAAATTTCGCGGTTTTAGGTCTAAGCCTCTTATATACGCGTCTTCAATTGCCATCTATCCAACCTTCATAGTTATCTTAGGTCCTTGAAAATATTGCAAATTTCCCAATATTTTAGAACTTTCAAGGTACACCTTTCATTTGCTCGGTCTACAACTTCCATTTAACCGTCTATATATGTATATATATATTCTTTATAATAATCTAAGTTCAAGAATGAGAATTTTTGTAAATTTCGCCATTTTTATACATTTTTTATACAATTACATATTTTGCATATTTGTTTGCATATTTTGCATATATGCAGTTTTCAATGTAAAGAGGGTTATTAAATTAGTATAAATCCAAAATTTCACCTCAATCAACCTTCATTTAAAAAAGTGCATAGAATCCGATGTCTACTCATGAGAAGCAGATGGGTACAGTTCGTAGGAATTGTCATAAGAAGCCCAGGAGATATGTGGGATATTGAAATCCCCGACGACCACTAGACGATCACGATCACCCAGCAAGGAAGCAGTTCGTTGTATGTGTTCGGTGTGAAGCAAATAAAGAGCAAGGTCGGAGGCAGGAGGAATATAAGAGCACGTTAAGAAAATGTTTGAATCGTGTGTTAGGATTTTTAACTGCTACGAACTCTATGTTAGGCGGTAAATCATTATGTAACGAAATCGGAAAGTTTATATTACTCATAAAAAAGGACCATTTGAGTCTGTAAGCTCTAATTAATTAATCGTATGAAATTGTAATTTAATTTAAGTTATTGTGTTTCTTCTTTTATGTTCTCATTTAAATAAATTTAGTTTGTTGTAATTATACGTATGTTTATTCTCTGTTTTTCATTCACTTAATGGCAAGTAGAGAAACCGATATTATCGATAATATCGACTTTTTAATTAATGAGTTTAGCTGGCTCTAGGTCCGAAAAAGTTGCGTTTGTTCACAACTGTAAACAACTTATGCATTTTACCACCAAAAAGAGCTGGTTGCCTATACAGAACTGTTTCATCGTTATCCCTAACGACTCTTCAATCATTGCTTAGATTTTGTCTAAAAACTATCGAAACAATCGAATAGCGTCACCATTGATAGATTTGCAGCTATTCCAATAATCTGCTTTCTTAATAAAAACCCGTTTTCAGTTTTACCTTCAGATAATCCGTTCTCAACAAATTTTTTCAACCATGGGCCAATGGTTTACATTTTTGGACAACTCTGAACCCAAATATAATTTTTAAACTTAATTTAACCTATTGAATAAAAACACCGCTTAATCTTAATTAAACCACAAAAAATAGCCATCACTTCAGTAAGATATATGTCTTATGAGCGTTGGCCATTAAACGAGTTTTCCTATGCGATTCTTAATGCTCTGAATACCGGTTTACGAAACTTGTTTGATTCATATTTTAATTCAAACGGTGTCAATACATATCGATTTCCACTCACCCCCAATCCACTGAATGCTGGAACAAAGTACACGTCATTTGTATCCGGCACGGATTCTGCAATCGCTGAGGTTTCTGACGGCTGCTTAAACAGACCACAGCTCTGACCCCAGGTGATGACTGTGCCAAAATCATGGCATGCACCCTCTAAGCAATAAACAACGCTGCTATTTTTGGATTTGTTCTTTTCCTTAAGCTGCCAGGCGACAAGAGGATACAAGCCACTAATGGCCGCCGGACACTTTGACCCCGTGTTCATATTCAGAAAGGCTCCGGTGCCCATTGTAACCTTTACATCGTTCTTGGTAAAGCATTGTGAGCCCCAAATAGCTGCCGTCTGATCACTGCATGAGGCTGCAATGGGTATGCGTGTGTTGGCCCAATCCTGGCCAAAGGCAGCCGGATGCACATGTCCAAAACCATTATACCCATTATCTACCACGCGTGGAAGGATCTTGGCCTGTAATAAAAAATTATTTAGGAGTTTCAATATGAAAAAGAGGAGACTATCCTGCTTACGTCCATGTTAAAGAGCAATGTCATCAAGTTCGACCAGCCGAGTGTGAACGGATCATAGAGACCAGTGGCCGTGCTTGAGCTTACATCAGTAATATGTTCCACATCCACGTCATTTCCCTGGCCTGAGCGCAATTTGTACAGAATCCAAGAGTCCAGCAGCTCCAATCGAGCCGTATTGTCGCGCAGAGCCTGCTGCAGACGCTTATTATGAGAAATCTCGTAGAGCAATCTCGGTGTCACTTGGCCATTCATCAGTTTTAACACGCTGCCCGCCAGGAGCCGCGGACTTCGGGTGATCAGGTACAGAGCATAAAAGAAACCGTTAATGGCACGCCTGGTGCAGCTGGTATTCCATTGCTCCACAAAGTCATCGGCACGCAAATCTTTCCAGGTAATGAAATTATGATAGTATTCGTTGGTTCGGTGATTCCAAGTCAGAAATGTGCAGCGTTGCGTGGAAATGGTGAGGCAAGTGATTTGCGATGGCATCAACTTGGCAGCTGCAAAAGATTGAGCTCGATTACACACAAAGACAAGGGGGGAGGAGTGGACTCTTACCCCGTATCGCCTCTGTTATCACCTTGACAATCTTACGCCACAAGAGCTCCGGCTCAATTTCGAAAAACCCCGGCTGCGGATTCAGAAGCTCCACCTAAAAAAACGCACCTTCAGTTAACATTGCCCTCTGGGCTGAAGTGCAATACTTACAGCTTCTGTGGCTGACCCCTTGACATTGCAATTCTCGTCCAGCACAAAGCAGCGAACACATGTTGTGCCCACGTCCAGTGAAACTATATAAGCGGAGGCGGTATCAGCTGTTATTGTTGATTGCCTCGACTTCGACGACATGTTGCTCGGAGCACGCTTCGTTTTTCACTAATTTCGTCTACGCTCGCTGCTCAAGTGGCCACTTATCCGGCATTTCCATTTCATTGCTACTGTGGTTGTGTTGCGGTTTCATAGCGGATTGGATTTTTCCTTATCAGATGCAAAATTGCTCGAGTATCAGTTTTTGCTTGGCAAGTGATAACGATAACAACTATCACAATTATCGCCATAGTGGTGGAAGTATCTAGCATGGTGAAACAGGCTAAACGGTGTATTGACAGTTATGTAGGTTTACATAGCGCCACACTGTGACCCTCTGTGCTCAAAGTACTCAGAAGTCAAGAGTGTTCACATTGGCGGCACAGAAATTGCATGTCACAGCGCTGGGGCAGCGAAATGACAAGCCAAATGAGTACTTTTGATGTGAACGCTTCTTGTTGTCGTCACAGAGGTCACATTGCGCAGTTCATGAGCACTGAGCCAGATCCACAATACAATATCAACAACAATCCAAAAAGGAATGATCCAAAAGAATGAATAAGCCAAAAATTAATATTCTAGACTGAACATAATCGTATGGGATTTCTAGTTATCGTAATGAAAAACCAAAATCGGAAATTTTAAGGTTGAATACCTCCGCCGTGGCTTTAAAGTTGCTACATAAAATTTCAATTTCCCCTTTTTCATTTTACTTTTACAACAAAGTAAACTTTGAGATGCCAAACTTTGTTGAATAAAAAACCTATTATTAAAAATTAATAAATTTCTTGCAGCTTAAAAATTTAATTTAATTACAATTTAAAAATATACGCAAAAGCACTAAAATTTACTCATATTTACCTTTATCAAAATACTTAAGTCGACAAAAAACAAAACAAAGTTTCCGCAGTGTGACGGAAAAACAAACATGCTTGTCACAGGAAAAATAGTTTAAATGAGCTCATTTTGAGCTAACTAATTGAATCAGCTGTTCAATTAATTGTTGTTACAAACGTGCCACCCTCCATCACAGAAACACAGTGACGCCAAATGAGTACCGGTGTTGACATTGAAAAGTTCCATTCCTGTGACACATGATTTCTGTGACAAGGCATGGGCGTTCACATTGCACTGTGACACTGAATTGTGGCGCTCTGTGCCCCAATGTAAGCTCACCATAACTGTTAAGCTGCCCTTAAACACTTGTTATATATCTCTAAATAGTCGTTTGTCGGTTATAAGGGCAGAAGCGTTTGCGTTAAACTAAGAGGACAGATTTACGCCGTAGGAGCAGCTAAGGCGGGGGCCTGGGGAGTACCACCAATCACACTGGAGGAGGTTCAGGGCCAGATCAAGGACCTTAACAATAAAAATGGAGGAAAGCTAACTTCGGCTCGGCCGAAGTTTATATACGCTTGTAGCTGGCGGATGGCGCCACTACTTTGAGCATTTGCTTGCCAGTTTGTTGTGTGGTAGCTATATGATATATTCATCCGATTTTGTCTGAACTCCCCAAAATAGTGTGGAAACTGATAATATTCACAACTGGAAGGTATAAAGACGCTTCCATTGAAAACAAAAAAGGTTTTTCTCACTAGAACTACTTGTCCGACCGATAGTTTCTATGGCAGCTATATGATATAGTCATCCAATTTGAATCATACTTGGTAGATTTGTATAGTAGCATATAATATTGATCAGTAACAAGTTTGGGAGAGATAGTATTGAAAACAAAAAAGTTTTTCCTACTAAGACTTTTTTTTACACATATCTTTTGTATGGCAGCACTACTATATAGTTGTCCGATTTTCATAAAACTTGGTGGAATTATGTGAAAGCATAGAAAACACGAGGATTGGGGACATTTGCGTTGAAGAGAAAAAAGTTTTTCTCACTAAAACTAGTTTTTCGACGGATGGTTCCTATGGCAGCTATATGCTATAGTCATCCGATTTGGATCAAACTTGGCAGAATTGTGTGGTAGCATATAATATTGATCAGTAACAAGTTTGGGAGCGATAGCATTGAAACAAAGTTTTTTCAAATAAGACTTTTTTCAGAACTATATTTTGTATGGCAGCTATACTATATAGTTAACCGATTTTCATCAAATTTGGTGGAGTCATGTAAATGCATAAAAAACTTATAAAGACGAGGTTTGGGGGCGTTTACATTGACTTCGTGCAAAGTTAAGTTAAGATAGTTTTAAAACTGACGGATGAGATCGCACATAAACAGACAGACAGACGGACGGACGGACATTGCTATATCTGGCTGATCAAGAATATATAAAAAGTCTTGCGGTATTTCCGCAAGCTTGTCTTTGCAAGCGCGTAGTTCTAGTTGTATTTGTCGCATCGGTTCACGCTAGAGCTTTTTGGAAAGCTCTTTTCACGCGCTAACACGTGTTTGATTTATTGTTGTTTGTTTTTAGTCGTTCGTGAGCTATAGGGTCGCAAACATGGAGCAAAATAAAGAGAAAATACGGCATATTTTACAGTACTACTACGATAAAGGCAAAAATGCATCTCATGCTGCCAATAAAATTTGTGCAGTTTATGGACCCGATACAGTTTCCATTTCCACCGCACAACGATGGTTTCAACGTTTTCGTTCTGGTGCAGAGGTGATCGAAGATGCGCCACGGTCCGGAAGGCCTGTCGTCGAAAATTGCGATAAAATCGCTGAATTGATCGAAAGAGACCGGCATAGTAGCAGCCGTAGCATCGGCCAAGAGCTGGGCATGAGTCATCAAACCGTTATAAACCATTTGAAGAAGCTTGGATTCAAAAAGAAGCTCGATGTATGGGTGCCACACGACTTGACGCAAAAAAACATTTTTGCCCGTATGGATGCATGCGAATCGCTTTTGAATCGCAACAAAATCGGCCCGTTTGTGAAGCGGATGGTGACTGGCGATGAATAGTGGGTCACTTACGACAACGTGAAGCGCAAACGGTCGTGGTCGAAAAGCGGTGAAGCTGCCCAGACGGTGGCCAAGCCTGGATTGACGGCCAGGAAGGTTCTTCTGTGTGTTTGGTGGGATTGGCAGGGAATCATCCACTATGAGCTGCTCCCCTATGGCCAAACGCTCAATTCGGACCTGTACTGCCAACAACTGGACCGCTTGAATGCAGCACTCATGCAGAAGAGGCCATCTTTGATCAACAGAGGCCGAATTGTCTTCCATCAGGACAACGCCAGGCCACATACATCTTTGGTGACGCGCCAGAAGCTCCGGGAGCTCGGATGGGGGGTTCTTTTGCATCCACCGTATAGTCCGGATCTCGCACCAAGTGATTACCACCTATTTCTGTCCATGGCGAACGAGCTTGGTAGTCGGAAGTTGGCCACAAGAGAGTCCTGTAAAAATTGGCTCTCCGAGTTTTTTGCCAATAGGGAAGCGAGCTTCTATAAGAGGGGCATTATGAAGTTGGCATCTCGTTGGGAACTCGTCATCGAACAAAACGGCGCATATTTGACTTAAATCGCATTATTATAACCAATTTTATGAACAATTGAAAATTCAATAAAAATACCGCAAGACTTTTTTGGTCGGAAATGCTTCCTTCTATGCGTTACAAACATCCGAACAATTTTAGTATACCATCTACAAGGGTATAGAAATGGTTCAGAGTCATATCTCAGAAGTTATTTAAGCTATGAACTTGAACTTAAGACTGTAGGTTGATAGTATGGAGTTGGATATTTGACTGGTTCAGGGTCGTTATCGAATCGGTTTATAACCGATTCAAAACTAGTTCAGAGCCATAGCTTAGAAGATATTTAAGATATGAACTTGAAATTTGGTCTGCAGGTTGGTAATATGGAGTTGTACATTTTACTATATCAGGATCGGTATCGAACCGGTTTCGAAATTAATTCGGTTAAGAAAATGTTCAGAGCCACTTCTCAGAAGAGATATTTAAGCTATGAACTTCAACTTAAGACTGTAGGTTGTTAATTTGGAGTTGGCTATTTTACTGAATCAGGACCGGAATCCAACCGGTATCGAACCAGTTAAAAACTGTGGTTCAGTGGTTCAGAGCCATATCTTAGAAGTTATTTAAGATATAAATGTGAACAGTCTAACTGTATATTGGTAAAATGAAGTTGGATATTTTAATGGATCAGGACCGGTATTGAACCGGTTTTGTACCTGTTCAAAAGTGGTTTAAGGTATGAACTTGAAATTTAGTCTGTACACAGGAAACAAAAGATCCATTAATATCCATTTGGAATGTATATTATTATAGTATCCTCTTTTTATACCCTTGTAGAGGGTATATTAAAATTGTCCAGATGTTGAAGCATCTCCGACCACATAAAGTATATATATATTTGATCAGCATGACGAACTAAGTTGATATAGCCATTTCCGTCTGTCCGACCGTTCGTCTGTTTCTGTTATAAAGCTATCTTAACCAAACTTTTTCGGTCGAAAAAGTGGTTTTAGTATGAAAAACTTGTTCGTCTTCAATGCGAACGTCCGCAATCCTCGTATTTATCAGTTTTCTATGCTTTCACATAATTCCACCAAGTTTTATCAAAATCGGACAACTATATAGTATAGCTGCCATACAAAAGATAGTTCTGAAAAGAAGTCTTAATGGAAAAAACTTTTTTGATTTCAGTGCTATCGCTCCCAAACTTGTTACTGATCAATATTATATGCTACCACACAATTCTGTCAAGTTTGATCCAAATCGAATGACTTTAGAATACAGCGTTCTAGTGAGAAAAACTGTTCAATGTTAGCGTTTTTAAACTCGGTCATTATCAATATTATATGTTTTTAAACTGATCTGCGAAATTTGGTATTAATCGATAACCGTTGAAGCGAGCTTTTTCAAGTGTATTAAATCTCCGACACAGACAAAGTTTGCTTTGCTTTCTCGTTTTTTATAGTATACAGCTATTTTGAATATAAAACCAACAAATCTTCGAGTCATTCGAAACTAGTTGCATATTGATAAGAGTTGATTTGATGGAGTACAACACCTGCTCAACCTATGATTGTTATCTGGAATGATAAGCGCACTATCAACCTGATGTGTGCCCTGCCCCCGCTTTGCACCTTGCGCAAAGGTGGGATTTGGTTTTAGAACTGTATTTAATTTACACATAGACATAAATATTTATATATTCTTTCTCATAGATACACATTTATCTAAAATAGTCAACATCACGCTAAACAGATTTGTCCAATTAAATACATAATACAGAGTTCAACACATCAACTCATATATGAATATAGATAGATATAGGTATATAAGTAGAGTACAAGCTAAAAGCTATCAGAAGCCTCCTGCATGCAGTTGGTAGTTTCCCTTAGGTACTGGTTTCTCTTGAGAGATATGTTCTAAGACTAATTGGAATCAAGCTGCAGCTTACATATCCGTCGGTAGAATGTCCGGTATCAGATACTGACATAGCTCCACCTCATCGCTGACAAACTTGACCTTTTTGGCGGTGTTGTCATCCAATAGCATTCGCACAGCTGGCCAAATGGTGGAGAACAGCCCCGGAGAGTTTAGTATTAAGCAGACGCCCAGACGTTCGGGAAAATGCTTGCCCAGCAGCCAAATGAGGTTCTGCACCAGCTGATAGTCCATGCAAGAAGTGCTAAACTCAGCCAGGTCGAAAACAATGCACAGGCGGTCGGTGACCTCCTCAAAGCATTTCTTGCATGCCTCCTCCAGATTGTAGACAATAAAACGGGTTAGCTCGTCAATGTCACGATCCGTTGAGCTGTGATTCTTGGCCGGAATGTAGATGACCGGACGGCCTATGCAGTCGCGATGGCGCAATAAACGGGCCTTGCTTTCCAAGTGGCTGCGCTCCATCTCGCCAAGTTGGGCCACCCCATAGGTCTCGCGCCATTTGTTGGTTTTCAGTATGGCCTGTGTGGGTGGTGATTAAGAGAGAGCCTACATATACATAGCTGATGCGATATGCGTGGGGCCCTGCAACTTACTTGGAATGCGTCATCTGTGGTTTTAAAGGCGCGCAGATAACGCCGCAATGAGAAATCGTTATGGTATTGGCTGGGGTCCGCATCGGCAATTAGTTTCATGCGGTCCTTTAGATCCTTCAGATCCTGTTCGTTAATTGGCGCCAGCTGTTCCTCGGACATATTGAATTGTCAACCACAAAACTCAATAACCACAACGACTGTATTTTATGGTACGAATGCCTCTGCCTGGCCGGTGCAATTACTTAGAGTAGGCTTTCAATTTTATTAGTTCAGCGGTGTTTGCTTGGTATTACGTTTTAAATGGCATTTAATTCAGAATTTTTACGTTGTGAATCTTCGTGAGCAGTGGCGTTGCCACACTTTTGCAGACTAGAGAAGGGCTGCCACATCTATGACTTATCGAAAAAGACAAGAACGCCTATCGAATCAAAGTCACTTAATTTCAACCAGGTGGCAGCTCCATTACCATTGACAGCTGAGACTGAAACCAAGAGATTAGTGGATACTAATTAGTACAAGTATCCCAAGTGGGCCGCCATCCCGCACAGCCTGTATCTGGAGAAGATTGATTGCGGCGAATGCACACCACGCACAGTTGTCTCTGGGCTGGAGGAAATGCCGATTCGCATGGTTGTTGTCATGTGTAACCTTAAGCCTGCGAAAATGTCACGAAAATGATGCTTCTCCTCCCCGAGTCAGTTTAATTTCAGTTTCTCCGTTTATTGCAGCAGACATCGATATCATTTAACATAATATATTTAATTAAGTTGTAACAAAAACTTGTATATTTCTACACAGTGGAATGCATGCATTTTCTATTCAACATCCCTTTCAGCTACTGCAGCGCTCTGGGCTGCAGCTGTGGAGGCAGTTGATTCCTATATGTGGCATTTGAATTGGACTCAACCACAATGGTCTTTGTAATCATTTTATAGACCGATTGATCTTGAAGAACACCATGACCACACATATGGGAAAGAGCCGTGTCATTACCATATTCCTGGCCAACGCCCGCAGAAATAGTTTGGGAGTCTCCGTTTGAAATATAAATATCAAGGCTCTCAAGAGTTCCCTTTGAGGTTGGAATACAAATCGTGGCACGAAGGGAGCCTGCAACGGTAGCACTGCCTCCACGTAATGTATCCGAATCTTCGTCAGAGATTTGCCGGTAGTCGCCCCATTGTACCAAACTGTCCAAATCATAGCAGCACAATATCAGTTTGGTTAGCAGCTCAATTATCAGCAAGTCGGAGGAGAGTGATAAAAAACCCATGGAAATGTCAAAAAAGTAAACAAAGATATCCTCCTCGTCCAGGGTGCGTCTTAAAACATCTTTTTCTAAATCAATATCGGAAAAGTTCACTATGCCAAAGGTCATAGTGATTTCCAAGATGAAAACGTCAATGGCCTCGGCCACGGTGCGCTTCTAGAAGGGAGCCACCTAGATGTTGTATAAGCTCTAGCGGCTGCTTGTCTAGTACACGAAAGCGATTGTAGGGAACAGCAGAGACTGGGCGTAGTAGTGATACAGTGGATAGTTTGAAATCAAATAGTAGGGAAACATACTGCCATGTTCTGGTTTTCCCTAAAGTGAATTCGAATTTTTTACATGTTTTATTTTCTATTAAACAATCAAGAAAATCCGTATCAAACCTTTAGTTTCTACTTACTCTCTACTCGGATTCAAATTGTAGTTTTTTAATCTGATTAGCCCAATCAACAGCACATTTAACAATTTCGAATTCGACAATTTTTGTCGAAACTGAAAACCGGAACAGGTCTGATAGCCTTTTGGCTAAATGTGGCTGTAAGACACATTTTTGGTACTTCGAGGGAGTAAATCAGCCCTAAAAACGCTCTAAAAGGTTTACTAACCTACAATCTACATTAACTTAGCCAAAATTAGGGCTAAATCTATGATCCTTCGCGTTTTAGATAATTTGAGACTAGTTCTTTAAGTCTACGCTCGCATAATACCCAAAATACGGTACCGCGAAATCAGTCCTTAAAACGCTCTAAAATCTTATTAAATTAAGATCTTCCGTAGATTCGACAAAAATATTTAATTTAGTGCGCTGTAAAGAGGGAAGGGAACACATCTGATTAGCAACTTATTCAGCGATTCTATTTACAACCCACTTACCGGATCATTGGTGGCACTTGGGACGCGTGTGCTGTGCGTAGATTGCCAAACAGTGAACAGATATAGAGAGATAGAGCTTAGAGGCTGATTTATCATCTTCTACATAGAGCTCTGTCCCATAAACTAACAAATAACACAGTAATTTTTAAGTTTTTCTGACACATAGCAGCTATCTGAAAAAAGAGAAATCGGCCCTAAGTATAATTATAAAAAAAAATACTTGCCACTTTCCACGGTAAATGTTTAGTATATGTCCATTATGGCGTAAAATTTTGAAAAAAAATGTCCTCGATCTACCGCGAATTATGCAGAATTTACGTGCAGAAAACAGTTGGCGGTCACCCGCGGTTTTCTTGCAATTGAATTTCAAAGATTGCATGTTTGTCCATACAAAATATGTGTAATCGCATGTGCTTTTCGAATTATGTGTTTGATTTAAAATAAATTTCGTTCAAATTTGTGAAAGTCTTCTGAATATTGCTGAGAAATGGGCGTTCGTACTGTGTGCAAGTATTCTTGCTCAAGTTGTTTGAGTACGGAGTTCTTATGTCAACACAATGTCATCCGTAAAGAAAAATTGTGTCCAATGTGCGGAAATATGTGCAAGCTGTCAAACCGTCCTTCCGGTTTGATGTACAGATGCTGGGCTTACGTTGAACGAGACAGAAAGAAGAAGAAGCGGGCCAGGAGGCGGAAAAATACTTTTTTCGCGGGTTCAAAAATTAGTATTCAGGACATTTGCCGCTTCGGGAAGTGGGTGCGATTTCTCACTTTGGCCGAAAAAAGGAGCACTATTTTGAATATCTGGCGAAATTCCAGTTTGACAAAGTCTATAAAACGCACCCAGAGCGTATACTTGCGATTTTCTTGGCTATTGGGCACCTTTATGACCCCTCAGAAGAAAATATTATAAATGAAGATGTCCATTTTGAAGAGGTAATAAATAGATGCACCACATACGGAGAAGAAAAATTAAACAAAAAAAAAATCGCGCAATTACTTTTTTTAAATTTTTGTGTGGCGCAAAACCGCGAAATTTTTCTTCGTATGTGGTGCATCTATAACATTTAACAAACTACACAGGAAGAGGGAGAAGAAGCAGTGGAAGAGGAGGAATCGGTGGGAGGATTGAAGGAGGAGGAGGATGGGTTGGATGTGCGCGGTGTGTAAGGTAAAATTATATTTGTTCTTACATGGCAAAGCATTCATTTTTCAGTGAGCATCTCACATTGTTGAGCACATGTGGACTAGGCCTTCTGGGGAAACCACATAAAAAACGCGCCTTGAACTATACCTCAAATTGGTGGTGTGAAAAATAGTTCAGAAAAGATTCATCTATTGTCGAGCGCCATTTTTACAGTCCAACTTGTAGAAAAGTTGAACGAAATTTATTTTAAATCAAACACATAATTCGAAAAGCACATGCCATTACACATATTTTGTGTGTGGACACAAATGCAAACTTTAAAATTCATGTGCAAGAGAACCGCGGGTGACCGCCAACTGTTTTCTGCACGTAAATTCTTCATAATTGGTGCCACCTGAATCGTCTTCCCCTTAATATTGCAAAGTGCAATATTATGACTTTTCACAGAACTAAGCCGTATCTCTACGAATACACCATTAATGGTGAACCACTAGTTCGCATATACAAGGTCAATGATTTGGGTATATTTTTTGAACCCAATCTGAGTTTTAACAGTCATATTTCCGTGATTTGCAACAAGGCAAAAATCGTCCTTGGATTTATCAAGAGATGATCCCTACACCACCAAACTCCTTTACTCATCACTGGTCCGACCAAATCTGGAATATTGTTCATGCCTCTGGTCACCGCATTACCTGACTTACCAGGATCAAATCGAATCAGTTCAGAAACAGTTTCTGATTTTTGCCCTTCGTGGCCTAAACTGGAACACTACCATCCATCCACCCCCCTATGAGCCGAGATTGCGCCTAATTGACCTCCCGTCACTTAAATCCAGACTCCCTTAATCTCAGGGCTGTAATTCCCGCTAACTGCTTAGACATCAAGTCTGGAGGAAGAAATAAAATGAGGTGTTTAGTGATTCCGTGGGGCTGGATCGGAGGGCGCAGTTCATACATATTTCAGCACTTCTCTGTATCTTGTGTAAAGTGCTCAGGACTGACGGTTTACCCGAGTGCTGGACATCATACTAGAACTCCATAGAGCAGTATGGGACGTATAATTGCTGGGGAAAATCACCATTTACGGCCTATCGCTTGCTTACATGAGAATAGGGCAACGGATGCCTTCTTTACTCGCTCGGAAATTTTGTCGTGATAGAGTAGATTCATGTCCAGTACGACACCCAGGTACTTGGCATTGATTTTGAATTCCAGACTTAGGCTGCCTTTACACTGTTAGACACATGACACATGAGACATGATAATCTAGTAGGTCTGAATTTTCCCATGAAATTCTTTGAATTCGAAAATCTATTCAAATTTAAAACAACAAAAAGCAGGACTACTAGGGTATCATATCTCATTTGTCGAACAGTGTGAAGGCAGCCTTATATTGTTTAGTTTGGGAGGAATGAGATGTGGAACTTTGTATCTCCGTGTGAAGAGAACTAGTTCCGTATTTTTCGGATTTACACCCAGGCCGATAGAAGACGCCCACTCAGAAACGGTCGCCATCGCGGTCTGCATGAGGTCATATAAGGTTATTGGAAAACTTTTGTACACCATATGTCCCTCCGCCTCTATGAGGCTCAGCAGTTGATTGACTGCTACGACTCAGAGAAGCGGAGAAAAAACGGGTGCCTCGATGCACTAATCTACGAGCGGTTGCACCATCAAGACTTGTATTAGCTGCTCTACTTGAGAGCATCAGGTTGATGAATCCAGCCAGCGGCGCATATGACATAAGACATTGTTAAAGGCACCTGCTGTCAGATATCATTTCCTTGTGCACAACAATTCGGGTGGTGTCGGCTTCATGCACTTTAAGAGCAATGCGCTGGTACGCGTTGTGTCCAAAGTTGCGGTCACCAATCCAAAATTATGGGGCGTGAAGATCAATGTACGAAGGGGCTATGGTAGAGTCACAGCTTATCGATATTTGCACTTGTTTCTACAAAGTCCCAAATGCCACCTATTTGAATTGCTTAATTATACTATATATTTTGTTAATAACTGGCATAAAATGTTAACAAGAAGAATAAATGCCGCAAAGCGGCTACACAAATAATAGTTATTTAAAAAAAAAAACAATACACAACTCTTCATTTCACTGGTTGTCCATGACACTAAGTACCAATAACAAATTTTAGCTACATATACAAATGCAGAGATTCCTATTGAGAGATTATTATTGCTTGCAGTTTTTTTTTGGGTTTCATTGCTTGAGATTCTCCTTTACTTGGGCACCATGACGCGTGCTATGCCGGGCAGCACCTCGGCCTGCAATGGTCCAAAATTCACACGTTCTCCATCGATCGTTATGATGCCATGATTATTATGCGGTTCCAAGCGAAAGGCGCGCACTGGCAGCACTTTGACATATTCAGTGTTCACTTCGGGCAAATGTGTGCCCGAGCTCATGTTGTACAGAAAACTGAACAGTTGATGGCGACTGATCCCACCACGTATGAGAATCATATAAATAATGCCGTCATTCATCTGCGCCTTGGGCGCAAAGTGGCAATCAATGCCCAAATGAGTCTGATAAACCGCTTGCATCATAATAAATTCGCCCTCCTCTACCAGCCAGCCCTCATCTTCGGGTAGGGGCTCATCCAGCTCCGGCAGACTGCTGCTGGGTCCAAAGTTTTGTTGTTGATTATCCAAGGCAGCCAATGTTTGTGATTCCACTGCAAAATCACTGTCATCGGCCAGACTATGGTAAATGCTCTCCGATATGGAATAGTAGAAACTGCGCCTGGAGCCCGACAGCCAACTGTCGCAACGCGAACGAAACGATTGATTGATGGACGTCTCCAGGGAGATGACATCTGCGAACTCATGCGGCAGGTACTCGGTGGAGTGGTGGAAGCTCGTTTGCGGGTTTGTTTTGGACAGCTTGTCGATATGCGTGTTACAGCTGCGGCTGGACTGCATCCTAAGTGGGGGACTGTTAGAATGCTCCGTTGGCTTTTGCTGATTCGAAAGCAAATAACTGATTTTGCCATTATAAGTGCGCAGATTGGCCAAACGGTACAACGTCCAGATGGTAAAGCGCTGATAGCCAAATAGGCGGATGCGTTCGCTTTCAATATCCACATCTGAGATTAAGCCCCAGCCAATGGATAGGAAGGAGTAGATAGGGAGGGAGCGATCCTGTAGCTGTACACGCACCACATCCATGGGTGAGCTACGTCCACTGATGACGGTTAAGGCGGCGCCCAGCACCGGCTTGCTGAAGTAGGGTTCGCTAAAAGAGGTAAAAAATAAACTCTTACTCAAGATTCATTAATGGCTAAACTGCTGTGAAAACCCACTTGTATCCATGTGCTATGGATCTGGCCAGTCCATTTCCCGAACCGCATGGAATTATGCCCAGTGCCAGCTTTGGCAACACCTGTGCCCAATCCTCCCGTTGCAGCAGTCCATTTACAATCTCATGGAATAGTCCATCGCCGCCCACGGCCATTACACAGCACCAGGCGTTCAGCCGCCGTGTGCTCATAAATTCGATGGCAAAATTGGAATGTTTGGTTACATACAGATCGTATGGCACCTCGGCTTCATTTAACACCGGCGCCACATGTAAATTGAATACCTCCCTTGCATTGCCCGATCCCGATTTTGGATTGAGCAAGACCAAAACACGGCGACGGCGCTCCTCCTCCTGACGCTCAACAAAGATATCCTCCAGCGTTTGATGCAATTGCCAGCGTAAAGCGCGATACCAACGGTCCGCCTCTCGCATGTTATCCTCGAAGGTGTCAAACGAACGGAAACGCAAAGTCAGCACCGTTCGCTCCCTATGTAGTTCACTGCGCAAGCTCTTCTTTTTTAGGACATAGGCAAACACATAGAGATAGGCGCTGACGTCGCCGTCGCCATCGCCACAGGGCGTGTACTCCTCCTTGCTGGCCGTGCTGCATTTGCTGGGCGTGGCTCGGCGACTGGCCGCAGATGCAGCGGGTGAATTTGTATTCCCGCTGCTGCAGGCACACGCACTGACCAGTCGTCGTGTCTTTTTCAAGCGCATGCAGCGTGCTCCAATAATATCGCATATCTTCACCGTCTGTGTCTGCTCCCTCCTGAGTGATTCCCGTTGCAAAGTGAATCCGGTTGAGTCTAGGCGAACGCGAAAGACGCTCCCCTTTTTCTGACTGGTGTAGAAGGTGTCACTGACATCGTGTCGACCTCCAGTCGTGGCGGCGGCAACAGGTGTAGAGCACGGGGAGCTTTTGTTTGAGATTCGGATGCCTTCCAGCATTTTTCATTTTTCAGTTGTAAATTCCCACTGAATTTTAACAGTGACCAGACACGAATATCGATAGCGTGCGCGACACAATCGATAAAAATAAGTCAGATTTGAAATCGGTCTCGTAGTGATGACAAAGAAAGTCTGAAGTTGTATTACTAGAGATTTTGGTAAAAACTATTGCATTTTAAATTCATATTGTATAACTTTATATGCAAAGTGAAAAGTGTGTCTTTGGTTGCTAGATCAGATGGAAAATTTAAGCGATTTGGGCTTTGAATAGTCGGTTAGAATTCGCTTAACTTTCGCCATCTGATCTAGTAAATGAGCATTTTTGTGTCACTCCACATATCGATGTGTCGGTGTCGTACCCCCCACACCTGCTCTCTGTCATGGGTCCCTATTTTTGACAGTATGAATGAAGCAAGGCTGTGTATTTTTTTCATTGTTTAAAATCTACAATTATTAAAAAAGTGTATGTGTTATCGGTTCATATGTGTGTTTTATTTTATATGAAATTCGATTTACTATTAGATATCAACATGTCCACGAGATATTGCATGTTATGCCGCTCCAGATTTTCGGAACGGAATGTTGCTGTACCTAAAGACGAAAGCAGAAGGGAGCTGTGTTCACGGAGCACAGGCGTTGTGTTAAGGGTTCGAGCGAAATTTTTGCTAATAAAGCTTCTTACGGAGATACACGCGAAATTCACGCGAAATCAAAAACTATAAAAAAATGATTTCGAACTGATTTCGCAGGATGTCGTTTCGCGAGTTGATCTGGAGTTCACACGCGAAATAGTCATATTGATATCACAGCGCTGCCAATCGACGTCAACGTGTCACGCGATAGTCACGCGATGAGTGATTATTTCGCATACATGCAAAGCATATTTTTCGTTGTCACGTTGTGGCGCGGGTTTTAAAAATTAGTAATAAATGCGCGTAAAGGTGCTGCCCTTAAAAAGGATGGTAAATATAGTAATTATTGAGTTGAATTACGTAATTGACAATAGTTTGTGTTTTCTAGGAGACCATTGCAACGCGGCTTTGGCTTCGTTAAAGGACAGTTTGCGCTGCCGGCGTGCTGAGCACGCCAAGAGTGGAAGCGAGGGTGGCTTACCCATCGCAACTCAAGGAGGCAGCGATGTGGAGTGGGGGTCAGCTCCAGATATATTTTTCTTGCCAGACTCGGCGTTAATTCTCTTTTACAGAACCTATAGCTGATGCGAGATGGCTGATGATGAGGAATATTGGCCCAGCTCAAAGTGATTCATTTGAGAACGACGGCAATGGTCGGACTAGGGAATTCTTTGTCACCGCAAGTCGTAGACCACATCTCCTAATCTATGCAGTTGCATTATAAGTAAATGATAACGAGATGCCATGGCCCAAACAGTCGATTCAGTCCCTTCCCTAGTTGTGTCCATAAAGAACCATTTGCCTATTAAAAATAAAGGTCACGATGGACCTAAAAACTATTGATTTATTTGCAAAAAAGAATTAACCAAACTCTGTCGAACCCTAGGTGCCTTCACTGCCGCTTCTTACCAATCACAGAAAGCTATTGTATCAACTATTGCATCATTGGAAGACACCATAACTTTTCGCTGTTAATTAATTTAAATCTTCCCGCCAAGTTAGATTTGTAAGCAAAACAACTAGAGATTAGCGTCTTATTTCGCACTTGCTATCGGCGAAATAATGTGCAGAGATTTCGCACACATTTCTCAAGTATCTCCGTACCAAGCTTTAGCAAAAAAAGGTACATGAAAAAACGGCCCTAAGTTCATGTAATTAAAAATACATTTAAAAATCGAGCTGCGCGCGCCAAGAACTGTGACGGTGATCGCCTATCGACTTCACACAATGTTGTTATCGATTACGATTGCTATCGAGACGCTGGCTGGCCTATAAAAGCGGGCCTCAAGCGGAATGGCATTCACTTTATGCCCGGCATCGGCCGAGTGAACATCTTAAAGGGGACTGGATAAAATTATTATATCTAGCCAAAGCTACTTTTATAAAATATTTTTTTTATTTGCTGATTTTATTTTTCTTTTAAATTGGCAGGAAATTATATTCAAGCTTGGTGGTACGCTGACAAAATTGTCGAGCTCGACTGTAATATGCTCTGCACCCGCTGGTGCTGCGCTGCGGCAGCGTACATTGTTTTCGTCATAGCTTGAGTATCGTTCATCTATCTTCATGACCTTCTTTTCTACTGCACAACGGGCACTTGCTGCCGTAAAACCATTTGTTATAATTTCCAGTTTTATACATTTGTATTTTTGTCCTATTGCAGCAGCGAGGCCTCACCCAACCGGTGCAAATCATTTGAGTTTTTGAATTTTATTTTAATTTAACAGTAAAATAACAAGTCCCAAAGTGATTTGTGTAAAATTGGTAACAATGGCGTAACGAAACTAAAAAATGTCAAAATATCAATATACGATTAGTTTTTCCCAGGACTTCTAGCCCTAGGGATTTGGATGTTCACATTAAATCGTTCAATCGTAAAGGAATAGATTGATTGAATTTCCATGTTGGAATCACATCTGACAGATTAAGAAATTAAAGTAACAGAAATTAATGCAACGTTTCACATCATTCTCCGTGCAGGCTTAAGCCTGAATATCGATATCATTTAGTTTCGCTATGCCCTGCATCGATATAGACACCAGCATTGGTGGCTTAAGACGGGCATTAAAATATATTACCAACATCTACGTGTCTCTGTCCAGCATTGCAACCTCCGAGCTTTGAGTGAATACAGTCTGGCCCGTTCATTGATCGCAGTGACATTGGCATGCACCATTAAGGTGTGAGTCACGGGAGTTTTCGCATTCTGCCGGCACTGACGTCGAATGTACAGTTTGTACCAATAAACGACAACTAGCAGATCAGTGCCCTTATCTGAATGCCATTTTCGAGTCCGAAACGCAAGCAATTCTGGAAGAAGTGATTATGACGTCGCGATGACATCTTTGTAGTTAGGACTTGAAATTCTCTTTCGGAGAGTGAACGCAACTGTGAAAGACCCACATATGTACATTGTATACACGAATTTAGAATTTATAATAAAACTTGCAAACTGAGTTGTGCGATTTTCATGGCTTCAGTTTGTTTAGCAGCAGTGGAATTTTATTCCCAGTCAGAAACTTGCTTGGTCCTATCATTGAAGATAGAACTGTTTTGGCCACCTCGGCATTGGTATTCTTTGCAACAACGTGCTGCTGACCTGGAGAACGTTGAGTTGGTGTACAGATACCAAACATCTTGGTGATACCGCGTGAATGCCGCTGCTCCTCACTCGATAACATAAACAACCACAACACCTAAGCAAGATCGTCAATCAACGAACAGCTACATAGACAGGCTGGTCACAGAAAAGCGGCGTGCAAGAAGAGTACAAGCACTCGAAGCTGAGGAGCAGCTTCTCCGGCTTTGAGGGATCAGAGAGGAATATTGGCCCGCAGCGACTAAGAAAAGGCAAATGTCTTTGAATTTCACTTTAGAAATGTTTTCCAGCCAAAAATAAAACCGCTTACTTCTATTTTGCGCATGTTTGTCTTTTATAGAAATGACGCTTAGGTGTTGGAAAGCGTCTAGCTGTGGTCCCAAATTGGAAATTTCGTTTTCTTAAATTTGGAACACTGGAAACTCTAGATGGATGTGTTAGTTGGTGTAAAAGAAGGAGCCGAATTCGTTTGCTTCTTCTTCCCCTTTACCGGGAGTGCATTGTATAGAATTCAAGCCATTAAGCGCAACTTCCAAAGCTCCCGGTAGAGGGACTTAGTCACTCGACGGTGTGGTGGTGATGGGGATTAATGTGGTGAAAACTCAGGATGTGGACGCTGCGATGGGGATGGATGTGTAAGTTGGTGTAGAGGAAGGAGCCGGATCCGTTTGATTCTTCTTCCCCTCTACCGGCAACGGTGTGGTGGTCATGGGGATTAATGTGGTGGAAACTCTAGACGTGGACGCTGCGATGGATGGGGATGTCTTCGTTCCCCGCTATCGGGGGTGCAATGTTTAGTTGTAATTATTACTTTCAAATTAGATCGAAGAAAAATGCTTTTGACAATCGGGGCAATTTTATCACTTAGCAATAGATTTTGACTTAGTTACAGTTTCGCTTAAATAAGACTTTTAACTGGACGCGTCCGTCTATTCAGCGAGAGCTCCAAAATTGAAAAGAATTATGGAATTAGAAATAGTGTCAGCCATGCTGTTGCTCGCTTTTAAAAGCTCTTCAAACAACGGGATCCTTCTAGACTTTTATATGTTCAGAGTTGCCGCCTTTGTTAAAGTGCCCTGTTAATTCCCAACCCGCCTTAGGTATGTCCAAGCATATAATTGTTATTACTTTTAACTGACAAGGCAGCCGTAACAAAAACTCCTGATAAAAGTAAATCTTTTGTTGAACAAAAATGATTAAAGATGTTAATTTACATTTAAATAAAAGGTGGTCAGATGATTCAGTGTCAGTAACTGACAAGGATTCGATAGGATCCTGTTCTAGTTTACTCTTTGTCCCCGTCGCTGCCCGCTGCTTATTCTCAAAGTGCACATTGTCAATTTTTATAGCTAGCTCCTCAGACGCTGACAATTTTGTTAAATTATTTGATAATTATCATGAGAAAACGGCCCAAATTAAAAATAAATCCAAAAAGAGGAAGCTGCGCGCGCCAAGAACTGCGACGGTGATCGCCTATCGATTTCACACAACATTGTTATCGATTACAATTGCTATCGAGTCGCTAGCTGGCCTATAAAAGCGGACCTCAAGCGTAATGGGATTCACTTTGTGCCCGGCATCGGCCGAGGGAACATTTTGAGAAAACTAGATTAAATTGTTATGGCTAGGCAAAGCCACTTTTACAAAGTAGGTTTTTCAATAGCAGATTGTATTTGCGTTTAAATTGGCTTTTGACAAAATGGCAGAACATATCAGCGGAATAAAATAAACAAGCAATTTCAGTTTTACCGTTCAAAATGTTATTAAAAATGTCTATCAGCCATGATCCCATTTTCGCTTTCGCAAAAAGTTTACGATTTTAAGTCCAAATTTGGTCCAAAAACCCGTTTGAAATTGCAAAAGTTTTGCGAAAGTGAAAATGACTGTATGGTCTGTTTTGCTCCGCCGATATTGTGTGCACAGTTTTCTCTCTCGCGTGAGAAACCAACAAAAGTCACATATCATGGCTTGATAGCGGCGTTCCATAAATTTCATATCCTGATGAAATCGTTCTCCATGCTCATCACGCTTATCGCCGAGGTTTTCAGGGAAGATATCCATGAGAATCCAAAAAAAATTAGTTTCAACGATATTTTTACTACTGTTTGCAAACTTTGAATATAATGAAAACTTTTTTACAGATCTCAGAGATGGTAAGAAATAGAGGATTGACATGTATGGGACATATACTTCTTATGCTTACAGGCAGATTAAGTTTATTTTTAATTTTTGCCACGTGGAATAATTTAACAACTATTAACATTCAAGCTGATGGGCCCAACTCATTGTACACGGCTTAAAGGATCTGAATAACGGTGCGGTATGGTGTGAGGCCTCACCCAACCGGTGCAATGCAATTGAGTTTTTGAATTTTATTTTAATTAAACAGTAAAATAACAAGTCCCAAAGTGATTTGTGTAAAATTGGTAACAATGGCGTAGCGAAACTTAAAATAATGTGTGCAGTTCAGAGCTGCTTACAATTCGAGTGCATTTGTATCGTCGGTTTTCTGTGAACCGAACTGCGTGTAGTAATAATTTAACATTAATTTGTTCATTCTTAGTTAACGCAAATTATTTTCTTGGAATCTTAAGTTATGTTCAGATTCCAAAAAAATAATTTGCTCTTTCTGACTGTGACGTGGCAGTTGGTGACGTTATATGTGGCCATGCCGGTGATCATGCAAATGGACGAGGAGTCTTGTTTTTGGTGAATGGAGGAAGGTAACCTTAAAGGAATTCTCTGCGAACTCATACAAAACAAGGTGTTTTAAGATGTGTTCAGATTACAAAAAAAAAATTTGGTTAACTAAGAATGAATTAATTAATGTTAAATTATTACTACACGCAGTTCGTTTTACAGAAAACCGGCGATACAATTGCTCTCGTATTGTAAGCAGCTCTGAACAGCACACATTATTTTATCCATCCATTGAATTGCACCTTCTACAGAAGTCAGTGTGTCTGATTTCAAGTCGAACGAATTACATAGTTGACCAAGAAAATGTAAAGTTCGAGCCACTTGTGCGTCAGGAGCCAACTGTACCCACTCCTGCATACAAAACGGGTTATTTTTTTTGAATTTGTGAAGGCCTTACAAACAGGCAGAGATGCATTTGCATATTTGAGGAGCGTGTTCCCTAACCTATCCGAGGCAAAAATTAAAGCACTGTGTTTGTTGGGCCGCAAATTAAAGAACTTTTGGCCGACTCCAAATTCAATTTAAAGTTGTCCAAGTATGAGGAGGACGCATGGAATTCGTTCCGTTGTGTTGTTACTTCATTTCTTGGAAATTTCGCGACGGCATAATCACTTCTTCCAGAATTGCTTGCGTTTCGGACTCAACAAATGGCATTCAGATCTGGAGCTGGACTGCCATTGATAAGGGCACTGATCTGCTAGTTGTCATTTATTGGAACAAACTGTGCATTCGGCGTCAGTGCAGGCAGAATGCGGAGACTCCCGAGACTCGCACCTTAATGGTGCATGCCAATCTCACTGCGATCAATGAGCGGGGCCAGCCGGTATTCACTCAAAGCTCGGAGGTTGCAATGCTGGACAGAGACACGCAGATGGTGGTAGTATATTTTGATGCCCGACTTAAGCCACCAATGCTGGTGTCTATATCAATGCTGGGCATAGCGAAATTAAATGATATAGATATTCAGGCTTAAGCCCGGACGGAGAATGATGTGAAAGGTTGTGTTAATTTCCGTTACTTTAATTTCTTAATCTGTCAGATGTGATTCCAACATGGAAATTCAATCAATCTATTCCTTTACGATTGAACGATTTAATGTGAACATCCAAATCCCTAGGGCTAGAAGTCCTGGGAAAAACTAATCGTATATTGATATTTTAACATCCCTTATTTAACAATCAGCTATGAGCATATATCTCGCCTTAATTCAACATACTACTCAATGTTGATTTCCATGGAGCGGAGCTCGCAAAACAACAATGAATCCAATCTTTGACTTACACGTTATATTTTGTAATTAAAATAAAGTTCTTTTATCCCTCTAAAGGAATTTGTTTACATAATTTTTAGTTTTGACAACCAAGTTCCAGAACGCTTTTTATATATATTTTGTTACATGCATATGGGGTTTAGTGACCTGTTTTTTTGGTTTTAGTCAAAGTTACATCTGGCTTGCTCGAGGTCTATGGTTTAGTATAAATCTTTAAATATTCCGTTATAGAAACGTAAATCGATTCGACTCTTCAGACTCTACTCTACTCTACTGACAGCTACTATTGCACCAACTTTCATCTTAGCCTCGACAGCGAAAAGAAAAAGAAGAAAAAAGCCCCAAAACGTCGAAAGCCCAAATGCAAGAAGAGGGGATAAAGCATAAATCCAATTGGATTCAATTGCTATTCCAAAAATGTAATTTATATCTGTTGATTTGTGTTGGTTATAAAGATTTATACTCAACCATAGACCTCGAGCTAGCCAGATGTAACTTTGACTAAAATTTTTTTACAAACGTAAGTTTGTTGGGAGAAGAATAAACATAAACTCTACAATCGATATTATTTTGATAAAGGCTTGATGGACCATCTCCCATTCATTTTCTGCATACGAAAATCATCTGGAATCACCACCTCCCCTTATGTAATCAAAATTATTTATCGATTTGCTGAAGGAATGATAAAGATCGGATGAACGATAAACAAGTTATGAACAAAAAAAGTTAACCTAAATAGATTTGTATATATAGTTTTTAGTGCTCTGTATTTTTCATAGCTCCGAAATAACTCTCAACCCTTTTATCAGTTCGCTCAGCTCATGTCACTGACCGCAAAACCAAATATAAAAGGGGCCCGGGCTTCCCGCAACAGAATGTGTTCTGTTATCGCGCTCACTGTTAAATGGCAGTTGACCACACAGCACTGATCGGTCTGACAGCAACCGAAAAACAGGCCCAACTCAGTCAATTGTTTCAAATGTTATGTGTCAACTCGCAAATGTTATTTGAAAAGGTTGCAGACTCAAGAGTTGCGCCAGAGTTTAACATAAGCAGAGAGAGAGTCTATGCGAGAGAGAGCGCGTATAGTTCGTCGCATACATTCAAATCGTTAGCCGAGCCTTACACACAGATGTATACATACGAAGAAGACCGTTTGAATTCGGGAATTCGGCCAAACGGTCCCAAAAAGACCTAAGAGGAAAAAAATCAAAAAAATGTGTTTCTCTTCTCTCACAACCATATAGAAGCAGAGAGCGTAGTTAAAGGTTATTTCGGTACCTCTTTTCAATGTGGTCGCACGAAAGCTATCGTTTTCTGACAAAGTTAAACGGGGGACCGATTTTTGCGACCTCTGGTATTTTTACATGCATATGGGGTTTAGTGACCTGTTTTTTTTTATTTTAGTCAAAGTTATATCTGGCTAGCTATAAATCTTTAAATCTTCCGTTATAGAAACGTAAATCGATTCGATTATTCAGACTCGGATGATGACAGCTCCTATTGCACCAACTTTCATGTTAGCAGCGACAGCGAAATGGATATGTTCTCACTTCGATGTGCTTAGTCTATATTTTAGTTGCTTGCTGTCGTGTCGACTTTCTCCTCCAGATATTTCTCCAGTTTGATTTGAACATGGATACACTCACAGAATGGCTGTGGCCAAACTACTGGTCGAACTGTCGTTTGGCAAACAAGATTCTTTGCTCTTTCTGATTGTGACGTGACCAGTTGGTGACGTTATATGTGGCCATGCCGGTGATCATTCAAATGGACGAGGAGTCTTGTTTTTGGTGAGTGGAGGAAGGTAACCTTAAAGGAATTCTCTGCGAACTCATACGAAACTAGGTGTTTTAAATTATGTTCAGATTCCAAAAAAATAATTTGCGTTAACTAAGAATGAATTAATTAATGTTACATTATTACTACACGCAGTTCGGTTCACAGAAAACCGACGATACAAAGTGAATGCCATTCCGCTTGAGGCCCGCTTTTATAGGCCAGCCAGCGACTCGATAGCAATCGATAGGCAATCACCGTCGCAGTTCTTGGCGCGCGCAGCTTCCCGTTTTGAATTTATTTTTAATTTGGGCAGCGGGCAGCGACGGGGACCCAGATGAAACTAAAACAGGATCCTATCGAATCCTTGTCAGTTACTGACACTGAATCTGCTGACCACATTTTATTTAAATGTCCAAGACTAAGCTCTTTAAGAAGTAAATTAACATCTTTAATAATTTTTCTTTAACAAAAGATTTACTTTTATCAGGAGTTCTTGTTACGGCTGCCTTCTCAGTTAAAAGTAATAACAATTATATGCTTAGACATACCTAAGGCGGGATGGGAATTAACAGGGCACTTTAACAAAGGTGGCAACTCTGAACATATAAAGGTCTGGAAGGATCCCGTTGTTTGAAGAGCTTTTAAAGGCGAGCAACAGCATGGCTGACACTATTTCTAATTTCATAATTCTTTTCAATTTTGGAGCTCTCGCTGAATAGACGGACGCGTCCAGTTGAAAGTCTTATTTAAACGAAACTGTAACTAAGTCAGAATCTGTTGCCAAGTGATAAAATTGCCCCGATTGTCAAAAGCTATTTTCTTTGATCTAATTTGAAAGTTATAATTACAACTAAACATTGCACCCCCGATAGCGGGGAAGAAGACTAACGCTCAACTAAT
>JBAMBO010001112.1:0-73465 GCA_037044535.1 Lordiphosa magnipectinata
GATAGCGCCAGCATAGATAGATGGCGCCAACTGAGGTCGACTGGCAAGTTGGTTTTGGTTGATAAGCAGGTTTCGGTTGCTTTTATGAAGGAGTTGACCGGGTCCAAAAACTTGTAAATTTTTCTAGAAAATTTTTATTTTCGCAATTGAAAACAGATTTTTTAAACGTATTCATTAGAAAACATTTTTAGAGAGCTAATAAACGTAGGATTTGAAAAATTAATAATGGAAGCTCGAGTTCGAACTCCACTAAGCCGAACCCCTCGCACCTCGAATGTTTCAGTTGCTCTGACAGTGGACTAGAGCAGGGCAAAACATCGATGTTTTTAGCGATGTATCGATGTTTGGAAGAAGTGGCAAACATCGATGTTTTTACTTTTCTACCATCTCTAAAAGCGTCGGCAGATTAAGAGAGGAAGTTGTAAAAGAACTTAATAAAATTTGTAATTTAAAATATAAATGTTTTCAATTAAAAAGAAATAAATAAGAGAGCTTGTGGTGGTGCTGGACTTGCCCAGTCGCAGGATCGAAAATATGTAGAAATAAGCCCACATAATGACAATTTTAAATAATATATAAGGTTGTCAAAAAAGTCTTGCGGTATTTTCGCAAGCTTGTCTTTGCAAGCGCGTAGTTCTAGTTGTATTCGTCGCATCGGTTCACGCTAGAGCTTTTTGGAAAGCTCTTTTCACGCGCTAACACGTGTTTGATTTATTGTTGTTTGTTTTTAGTCGTTCGTGAGTTATAGCGTCGCAAACATGGAGCAAAATAAAGAGAAAATACGGCATATTTTACAGTACTACTACGATAAAGGCAAAAATGCATCTCATGCTGCCAATAAAATTTGTGCAGTTTATGGACCCGATACAGTTTCCATTTCCACCGCACAACGATGGTTTCTCTTAATAACATGCATATTGACCAGGATAAACAGTTTTTGCTTATGCAAAGAGAGAAGGATCGTCAGAGTTGTATGGTTGATATCGACGTGAAGTTGTTCAAGAGAGAACAGCGATCACCACAGCGTAAGCAAAAATTTGGAGTCGCTTAAAAGGAAATACTCGCGAATGTCCCAACAAAATAATGGTGAGAAAAATGTGAATGCTTTAAGAAAAACAAAATGAGCTAATCTCAATTTTTACTTAGCTGTTGAAGAATCCGAAAGTGATCAAAATAACTCCGACTCTACAATGAACGACAATGAATACGTTGATAGCAGGGACGATTTTATGAAAGGAACTACACGTGTTTATAATGAATGGATAACACCCCGTCTAGCCGCTGCGCTTGATGATGCGAAAGTTTCAGATGGAAAAGCGTTGGGAGTCGACGTGAAATCATTCATTATAAATAGAAACTCCATTCGAAATTCCCAAAAAAAGTATCAGGAACTTGCTGTTACCACCAGAATATCGGAATGATTCGTTTGGTCTGCCAAGAGATTTTTTAAGACTTGATCCCTCAACTTGGAACGATAACGATGATTATCTGGAAGGCATTGAGTTCTGCAATGATTTATTTGTCGTAAATGATGCTGCTGAGCGAGGAATCAAATTAATGATAGACTACAATCGCATATTGACAAAAAACGAACAGGAGAAGGAGTTAGTTCTACAACTTGTCGAAGATTAAAGAAAAAAATTTCCTTCGCATTACAAAATGGAACTTGTATAGATATGTTAAGAGCTTAAAGCATACAGTAATATCAGAAGTAATCTTAAAAGCTTTTTGTTATATTTTTCATTACAATTTTTGAAAAAATATGTGAAAAATAACAAAAAAGTTTTGCTAAATCATTTTTTTCGTTCTTTTTATCTTGAATTGGCCACTTTTCTTTTCAAATCTACTGTCTAGATTTATTTTAATAAAAAGCAACCAAAATATGGCAGACAAAACAAGTGTATAAAATTCTATGATCCAAAACACGATTCTACCTTCTTCCAGTCTTCTTTTTACTGCACGCTGCTAATATGTCGGAACCGACCGGATCGGATCACTATATCTTATAGCTGCCATAGGAACTATCGGTCAAAAAATGGGTTTTAGTGAGAAGAACTTTTCTGTTTTCAATGTTAACGTGATTAAACTCGGTCATTAATAATATTATATACTTTCAAACAGACTTGGAAATTTTGGTCAAAATCGGATGACTATATCCTATAGCTGCCATAGGAACCATCGGTCGAAAAATAGGTTTTAGTGAGAAAAACTTTTTTGTTTTCAATGTTAACGTGATTAAACTCGGTAATTAATAATATTATATACTTTCAAACAGATTTTCAAATTTTGGTCAAAATCGGATGACTATATCTTATAGCTGCCATAGGAACCATCGGTCGAAAAATAGGTTTTAGTGAGAAAAACTTTTTTGTTTTCAATGTTAACGTGATTAAACTCGGTCATTAATAATATTTTATACTTTCAAACAGATTTGGAAATTTTGGTCAAAATCGGATGACTATATCCTATAGCTGCCATAGGAACCATCGGTCGAAAAATAGGTTTTAGTGAGAAAAACTTTTTTGTTTTCAATGTTAACGTGATTAAACTCGGTCATTAATAATATTATATACTTTCAAACAGACTTGGAAATTTTGGTCAAAATCGGATGACTATATCCTATAGCTGCCATAGGAACCATCGGTCGAAAAATAGGTTTTAGTGAGAAAAACTTTTTTGTTTTCAATGTTAACGTGATTAAACTCGGTCATTAATAATATTATATACTTTCAAACAGATTTTCAAATTTTGGTCAAAATCAGATGACTATATCTTATAATTGCCATAGGACCGATCGGTCGGAAAATGGGTCTTAGTGAAAAAAACTTTTTTGTTTTTAAGTAAATCGTTCTTAAGGTCGGTGATTATTAATATTAAACGCTTTCAATCTAATTTGAAAAAGTTGATCGACATCGGGTGACTATATCTTATGGTTGCCATAAGACCGATCGGTCGAACATGAGTCTTGGTAAAAAATTTTTTGGTTTAGTTTTGTTAGCGTCCTTAAACTCGCTGATGACTTATTTTATATGCTTTCAAATAGATTCGCAAAATTGGGCCGAAGTCGGATGACTATATCTTAAGGCTGCCATAGGGCCGATCGGTCGGAAATTGAGTCTTAGTGAGAAAAACTTTTTTCAGACGTTTATCTGTCGGAAAATAGGTTTTAGTTACAAAATTTTTTGATTTTTATCTAAGCGTTCTTAAACTGTGACATTTGCATTTGCAAGGGTATAAAAACTTCGGCACAGACGAAGTTAGCTTGAACTTCTCGTTTTCTCATACATTTTGCTCTATGGATCTTTAGGTCGATGGGGCGGCCATTAAACTTTATCCGATCGGCCCCAAATTTTTTATGATCTCATTTGGGCTCAAGGAGAATCATTTCTGCCCGGCGCTTAGAAAAAAAAAAAGAAAAATATTCCTATGGGCCAGTCTAATGTGTATCGAACTTAAAAGGCACGTTTAGAGATATACTAAAGGCATGGTATATAAACCGTCAGCCTGATCCTTTTTCCATCTTCATACCAGTACTATACACGGCTGCCAAGCTCGTCGCAAGATATCACCCATCCTACGTACAATTTTGTCTGACCAGAGCGTCCATTCCATAGTGTCGTCCAAAAGTAAAGGTACGGGTTACTTCTCCGCCAGGTTTTTCCACTCTTGGAACTGTTGTAATTTTGTAAGACACAATCTTTGGGAGTCGGTGATCGGGCATGCGCATTACCTTTTGCATATAACTGAAATGGATGTCGTCTGTATATACGTGAAGAGGCGAAAGTCCAGTTTCTAGATATATCATTCTGTTTGGCGTATACTGCGGCAGGCGGTACAATCTTTTAATGAAATGCCTTAGTGGGCATTCTACTTCGTCGAAGTGGTATAACCCCCACACTTGAGCGCCATAGGACATAATGGACCTCACCACTGCACTGAAAAGCTTGTATTTTGTGCGTCCTTCTTGCCAAGCAACGTCTTCCAGGTACAATTGATGGCTAATTTGGAGTCTGCCAGTTTATTTTTAAGATTGCAGATTGAAACTGGCGTTGTGGTTGAAGTCAACTCCTAAATATTTGTAGCTTTTAACTACTTAGAGCTCAATGCCGTTTAATTGCCACTTTTCATCTCTTGCTAGCCCTCTCCAGTGTTTTTTAAACACGAGAATTGGCGACTTCTTCATATACATAGTATACAGTACTTATGCAGAGCATCAATTGTTTTTAGCATACTTCTAGGTGAATCAGATCATTTCTTACCCGTCTAGCGAAATTCCTTCTGGAAGACAAACAGTTAGATCGTTTAGGAATAAGGCGAAGAGAAGCGGACTAAGCAAACAGCCCTGTTTTACTCCCGTTTCGGTGTAAAACCAGTGTGACAAGTTTTTGCCATCCCATGTAGAGGCTCTCCAAGATTTGAATGATTTTTGTAGACATGCCTAGGTTTTACAGCTTCAATAAAAGGGATCGCCTGTCTATGGAGTCGAATGCAGCTCTGAAATCTACAAAGAACACGTACAGCTTTCTGCCACTTGATGCTCCGCGATGCTCGAAAGACAGTAGACGTTGTCAATGATAGAGTAACCGGCCTGAAACTCTGACAGAAGATCTCCCTCGCTTATCCAAGAGTTTAGTCTTTCCAGCAGGATCGCAGAAAAAACCTTAAGCTGTCTTTACACTTATCATATATCTCTAAAGAGAATCTCTGACAATAGTGTAATAGCATATCAAATATCTCTAAATATTTTTAAAATTTAGCCTTAGGACAGGTTCTATTTGATAAAAGATTCTCTTTAGAGAAGTTTGAACCGACTATTTAGAGATATATGAAAAGTGTAAAGGCAGCTTTAGCTATTGCATTTTGGAAAGAGATTACCCTGTAGTTTGACGCGATCTGTGGGTCACCTAGGGCAGTGTATGGGACACTGCATCGGTTCCAGGACTGAGACCCGATTGGCGTGGGAGCCGATGGATACCTCTGTTGAGGTCGTTGCTTTGAGTGTGGATCGATAAGCATGCTCGTTGAAGCTAATTGAGGTTGCCACTCGTTGAAGACTTTCGTGGCCTTTTTCAGTTTGCAATACGCTCGACAAATTCGTCGGTGTAACAGAATTTCTAGAGATTTCAGTTTTTATACTCTGTACCGAAGGTACATAGAGTATATTAAGTTTGTGCAAAAGTATGTAACAGGGAGAAGGAATCGTTTCCGACCCTATAAAGTATATATATTCTTGATCAGCATCAACAGCCGGTTCGATATAGCCATGTCCGTCTGTCCGTCCGTCCGTATGAACGAAGAGATCTCAGAGATGGTAAGAGATAGAGGTTTGACATGTATGGGGCATATATTTCCTATACTTGCAGGCAGATCAAGTTTATTTTTAATTTTTGCCACGCCCCCTCCAGCCCCCGCAATTTGGAAAAAACGTCATATCTCCTACAGTTTTGAAGATAGATCGTTCGTACCTTCTAGAGATACCTTGTACACAAAATTAATTATCGATTTGCTGAAGGAATGATAAAGATCGGATGAACGATACTTAAGTTATGAGCAAAAAACGGCCAGTAAACACCCCCCACCCCCCCACCCATCACCACAGCATTCTATTGAACGGCAATCTTAGTGGAGAGAGAGAGAGAGAGAGAGAGTGAAACTTAGAGATGAGCGCGTATAACTCGTGAGCAAATGCGAGCTGCGATGTTTAGGGTTCAGAGTATGTTACAGTCGGGCTTGACCGACTTTCTTTCTTGTTTTTGACGTAGATTTAGGCCCGAGGCCCCACTGTGAGACGGTTGGTTTGTAAATCTCTCAAAAAATCTGTCGGTGCCACAGAAACTCGAGAGATTTCATTTTCTTATTGAAAAATCTAGTTAGAAGGTTAATGTTCCAGTTATAGGTTCATCTTTAAAAAAGGGTTGCATCTCTCGCAAAAACTTTCCCATTTTCTAGTTAAGCCTCGTCATAAATAGAAACAATTTCGAACAGCACATGAGGTTTTTTGCAACTTTAAGCTCAAGTTACTAAAATTCTCGACGTGATAAGCCGTTTTTGAAAACAGATTCGTGTTCAGCACACGAAAATCATCTAAAATCACCACCAACATTATAATATACTGGAAAAAGTCTAATTATGTTGCCTTGTTTTATCGATTTGCCGAAGAAATGATCAAGATCGGACGAACGGTAGTCGAGTTGTAGGGAAAACAAACATTTATGCTGGGTAGCATCTCCAAAGGGCAGCACTTCACACACTTTGAGGCTTTTTTGCCACTTTATGTAGCTTCTAACTTAAAAATATCAAATATATACAAACTATGGGGGTCCAGAGTATCTTATAGTCGGACTTGACCGACTTTATTTCTTGTTTTATATCACTTGATCAAACCAGTTCTCAACAAACTGAGACCTTTTACTGAGAAGGTGTTTGCATAATTTTTGAGATATATAAAAGGTGACGCCTCAGAGTGTACGTGAATAGTGTTGGAAGCCCGATTTCAATGTATATGGCATAATTGGGTGTGTTTTGCGGCAATCTAAGTTGCTTTTTAACAAAGAATGTTAACAGGCGTTCAACATCATCAAATTGTTCGAATCCCCATATGATTGCCGCTACTGTTGCTTGGAAAACTTTATATTTGCAGCTCAGATTTACGTCTTTTTTACTTAGCAAGCTTTTCCAGGTCGAGTTTACCGCCGATTTAGACTCCTTTAGTTTTCCAATAACATGCGTGGTGAAGCTCATGTTCTGTGTTAATGTAACACTTTCTATCTCGATTCCATTCAAAGTCCACTTTTCTGTGTTCTGTGTGTATCTGCCTCTGGATTTCCGTATCAGCATAACTTTTGATTTTGATATATTTATTTGCAAATTCCACAACTTACAATAGTTAAACAGAACATTAATCATTTCCTGTAAGCCGTGAGCTAAGTTGGAAATAATGCACATATCGTCGGCATACAACAGAGTTTTGATACATTTGTTGCCCATATTGATGCCTCCAGGTAGAATTTCTGTAATGCCATAAAAGTGATAGCTGAAGATATAGCCCTGCTTCACACCAGTATTGGTTTCAAAACACTCTGACATTTTAGTTTAGTTAATAAATATTTCCCAAAGTTTTAAAGTTGCATAGCTGACCTATCCCATGCCCCGTGCTTCGTATTTATACGTTCAAATGTGTGTTCTACAACTATTGGCAACACTTTTTAACCGCTTTTTAACCGATATCTGTTCGATACTGGTTCTGATCCAGTAAAATATCCAGCTCCATATTACCAACCTACACACCAGATATTAAGTTCATAGCTTGAATGACTTCTGAGATATGGCTCTGAGACAATTTTTAACCGTTTTTAACCTCTTTTGAAACGGTTCACAGACTTGAGATATGGCCTATGACTCTTTCATATTCGCCATGAACATATGTTCGTGAAGCTCATACTTTCACTTTCACTTTTAAAAATAATTATAGATTATAAGGTTAACAAGGTGAACAGTTCAGAAGGTTGAATGTAAGCAAAAACCTGTACCAAACTGTTTCCCCATGATTAAGTTGATGTAGCTCTTGTATGTTTTGTACTTATCCTGGCGCCTACTTTTGCGAACAAAAAGAAAAACTTTGCGATTTGATTCCAACTTAAAGCGTTCATTCTACCCATGAGTACCCCTTGAAAAAGTGTTTGCTTCTCGCTTATGTTGTTGCTGTTAAAGAATGTCAGCTTCAAAAAAAAAAAAGTACTGGCACCGCCACTACCACTACCAACAGCAACAACAACAAATACAACAACAACAAAGTTGCTTTGTATGTGAGTGGGCCATGCGGTTGTTCTACCAGCAGCAACCAGAGAATTGTAAATAGCAACACAGCAGACAGAGCGCGGAATGCAATGAGCCAGGCCATCTCCTACGCTGATGCATGGCCCCAAGGTATTCGCCGTGCTGGCTATGTTCATTCATTTCACCTCATCTCATCCATCCATCCATTCATTCATTGATAACCCTGACAAGCCAAGTTGTTAAAGCTCAAGGTGTAACTGGGCCAAAAAAATATTAGGCTTCGCCTTAGACCAAAAAAAAAAAAAAAGTGCTGCAAGTTGCCACTTTGATTGGTCCTAAAACGCTTTTCAATTTCTTTTGCTGCTTTTGCACTTTGCTCTTTGCGAATGCAATTTAAGTTTTATTTTACGCGCAATTTGTCTGGAAATAAGAAAAACAATACGAAAAACGAAACGAAATAAAACGAAATAAGCGTAAAAATAGCCTGGAAAAAAAAAACCGAAATTGAAAACCAAATAAATAAATGCCGTTCCCAAAGAAGAACTGCAAGTCGAAATGTTCGATTGGCACTTTGGCAAAATCTGCAATAAACAACTTAAAGGCGAACACCCCGCCAATACCGCTACCGCTGCCTATATCAGCAAGGCCAATCCATGCGGGCCATAAATCATTTGGAGCCAGAGAGATGCCATCGAATGATTAGCGAGCAATAATGTGCATTGCCATTGGCTTGTGGTTGAGTTTCTTCTGCTTTTCCTGCTAAATGAAAAGCTACTACTCACCGTCGATGCTTAATGATACAAGGTTAATCATTGTTTGGGATGGAGGATCTGTAGTGTCTGTTCAATATGATCCTAAAAAGTTCCATTCCCATGAGTAGTGCAAACATGAGTTAGCTGTATGACAAGGAGATGATAGAAGTAGACGAATCAAACTAAAGTGACAGCAAACCAATTGTGGCTTTTGTTCAAATAGTACATATACCACGCCGCTATTTCAGCGCTTTGCCAGATGATGCACAATACGACAGGTTCGAAACGAAAACAGCTGCAGTAGAGGCGTTTTTCGCGTTTCTTACTAAGGTTCTGTGAGAAGGCGCAAAGCTCTACATGTATCGGTGCCAGCATGAATCACACCATTACAGAGACTTCCGATTAAACTAAATACGCGTGGACATGGAGCAAGCAGAGTAAGAGCAAAAGACCCTAGAACACAAAGATGCGTAACGGCCATACAAGTGAATGTCAGGCAAAAACTGTAGCGTGGATTTTCGATGTGGATTTTCGATTTTAATCTCCACCTTGTGGCATTTTGATATACTACGTTACGCATCTTTGTGAGTTCTAGAGCCTTTGGTGAGTGACCAATGTTTCCCATAGTGAAGTGTCCACACTTGACGATTTCATTTCAATAAAATACATTTTGTAAAAGTTTGTAAAGATGTGAAAATGATACTGAAAGTTCGACAATTGAAATGTCAAATTGATAAGTCCTTTCAATTTTAAAAAATTCATACAAAAAAGTGTTAGTCTCATACAAGTAAGCAACAATTTGAAATCCTCGAAATATAATTATAATCCATTCGAAAATATCACCTTGATACTTGGAGTATTAAAGAGAATTTGATACTCAATAGTTTCGCGGCGAGAGTTAACAGTGAGCTAACAGGGACTTAACAGTGAATTAACAGTGGGTTAACAGTTGGTCAAGAGTAGGTTAACAGTGGCTTGACCGTGAATTGACAGTGAATTGACAGTGACTTGACAGTGACTTGACAGTGACTTGACAGTGACTTGACAGTGACTTGACAGTGATTTGACAGTGACTTGACAGTGACTTGACAGTGACTTGACAGTGACTTGACAGTGTCTTGACAGTGTCTTGACAGTGACTTGACAGTGACTTGACAGTGACTTGACAGTGACTTGACAGTGACTTGACAGTGACTTGACAGTGACTTGACAGTGACTTGACAGTGTCCTGACAGTGACTTGACAGCGACTTGACAGTGACTTGACAGTGACTTGACAGTGACTTGACAGTGACTTGATAGTGACTTGACAGTGGGCTAACTAATATCGTTTTACACAATACAGTTAAACATTTATCTATACGAAATATATCAAAATAAAGGCCAGTAGATGAATGCACATTTGTTTGACTCTGCTTGTATATAGCCGTTCTCTGCTAGAATTAACCAAGTTGTGGACTAAGCGCTTTTGCTAAGAGCGCGAGAGAGAGTGAACGACGCACACTCACACAAATTAGGTATGCGTTTAGAGCAGAGAGAGAGAGAGAGAGGGTGGAGAAGAGTGAGTGAAGACGGGTGACGAGGGGGGAACAGTGGGTTACCAATGACTTTACAGTGGGGAAGAGTGGTGAGTGCGGGGGAAGACGGGGGAACAGTGGAGATCAAATTTGAATTGAATATTCTCTCTTTTCTGTTTTGAAACATTAATTTGTTCAACTAGACCGGACTTTGTATGTCCAAGTTTAGTTTAGAGTTTGCGACAAGGCATTTTTCCATCCATTTGGAAGAAACAGCCTCTGGTACTCCTTCCTTAATCAAGAGGTCAACCAAGCGATGCATCGTACTTTAGACCTATCTGCCTCCTCGATACGGTCGGTAAGGTACTGGAGAAGCTCTTAAGTCAAAGACTCGACGAGGCCATAAGTGCAGCTGGTGGGCTTTCGCCAAACCAGTTCGGCTTAGACGTGGAAAACGCGTTTAAAAGTGCTGATTGGATTCGACTATTAAGCGCTTTAGGTGAATTTGGTGTTCCGCATTACCTCCAGGCAATAATAAGATCATACTTCAGTGGCAGAGCTCTTCCAAACCCCACGGCAGAAGGAAATAAAACCTATGAGGTGTCTGCAGGTGTTTCTCAAGGCTCCGTTCTGGGACCTGTTCTATGGAACGCCATGTACGACGGGGTCCTACGCCTTTTTCTCCCCCCCAGGAGTGCACTTAGTGGGCTTTGCGGACAATGTGGCACTTGTTGCTGTAAGCAAAGTGCTTCGACGGACCGATGAGGCGGGCAATGCTGGCATTGAGCGTATCCACCAATGGCTTAGTGTGACGGCCGTAAGAAAGTGGAATCAGCTTGGGTCAGTATTAACGGCACAGCAATCAAACTTAAAAGAGCCCTTAAATACCTTTGAGTAATGCTGGACACAAGGCTATGTTTCGGAGAACATGCGTTGTACGTCGTAGAGAAGGCACCAAAATCAAGCAGAGCCTTAGATAGAATCGTGCTGAACACACGCGGCTTAAAACTGGGGCGAAGAAGACTTTTGGCGAGTGTCACCAAGGCCATTAAACCGTCTAAGTAAGCTGAGGATCTCTGCTGCGTACCTTACGGAGTCAGAAGATGCTGCTTTGGTCATTGCCGATATGATCCCACTGGGCGAGCTGGCCACAGAAGCAAATGAGAGGTACAGGGCTTCACAGTTGAGTGGCGCAATTCAACCTAACAGGGTTATACATCAGCAGGAAGCGAGGCAACACCGTTGGGACCTATCCACTAAGGGTCGCTGGACCCATAGCCTAATCCCGAAGTTATTGAGGTGAACTTTTCCCTAATACAGCTTTTTAGTGGGCAAGGCTGTTTTAGAAGCTACCTGAAAAGTGTCGGCCATGATGATAGCATGGAGTGCAAAGTGATAAAGAGTGATAAAGGCCCTGTAAAAGAAGCCAGGCACTTCTTGTTCTTGTGTAAAAGGTTTCAGGCTGAAAGGGCGGAACTATCCAGGGTGATGGGCGGTGATATAGCTGAAGATAATTTAATCCCATACATGTTGATGTCGAAGGAAAACAGGGAGGCCAAGCTTCGGAGACTGGATGTGCAACGTAGAACCAGGAAATAGCCGGGGCATCAAATCTGCGAAGCAATGCCTTGCGGCCGTCCCTCAGGATAAAGATGTTTCTGTCTTTTATGTATTTTGTTGTTCCAAAGTGCTACATTGTAGGTCAATGATTCACTGCAACGATAGGGAAAAGTTTCGCAGAACAAGTTAAACCCCTCAAGAATCCTTGGTCCAGTCGAAAAGAGGACCGGTGTCTGGCGAGGTAACACACTCATAAACAAAACATTTATTGAATGCATTGGTGGAAATATAGATAAAAGTCAATTTAAAAAGAAGAACAGACTTATTGAGACAGATTGGGAGATATAGGACAATTGGCCATTTAAATAAAAAACGAACGAAGAATTTTATTTAAAGCCAGTTTAATAAACCAATTTACCGAATTGCAACTTGTAAAGTAATGGGCAAAAATCAACAAGTAAGAAGAGAAACGAAAGCGTGTACTCATCCACAAATAAAAGCCAAGTGTATTTTTACTTTGAATTCATTAAAAAAAATATAAAAGAATATTAAAGTGTGTTCAGCTCAAGAGCCGAACGAGGAATGAATTGAAGTCACTGGGGTTTTGCTTAGGTAACAAATTTCAAATAGAAAGTCAAAGGCCAAGCCTACTTGATGCAATTTTAATTGTCGTTCAAAATCAAAGTTTAATTCAAGGCATAAAGAAGATTTGGTCTGTTCCAAGGATGATTTAGAAATTTCCAGATATTTTGTACTTGAATTAGGTTTCACAGTTCCTCTTACATTCACCACAATTGAAAACTTCATATCTATTGCATCTACTCCTATATTATCAGGATAACATTTAATTCGCAAAAGATCTTCTAAATGGCTTTCACTTAGTCTATTTCTTAAGGATTGCTTCATTAATTTCATGGTGGAAAAGGTAGATTCACAAATAAAAGTTGTTGTAAGCATCGAACAAAGCGTTAACATGGCGTTTTTTGTGCATGGATATTTTTGTATCGGAATTTCTTTCCAAAAATCAATTCCATTACCCAGAGGCAACATTATATCAACTTTTATTGTATTTTGTGTTTCAAGGGGATTATTGTAAATTGAAATGAGAAATAATTGAAATCTTTTGTCAATTTCGTTTGAAAGTGTATTGACTGCATCTGCATATTCTTCTAATCGGCTATTGTTTGGGTGTAGTTTAAAATTATGATCGGTTCTATTGAGAATTGACAGATCTTTGTTTTTTATTTGGTTTTTGAGGCAACAAACTAATTGAAATGGGGTTTTTGAGATTGAGTTGGCTTAGAAACAGAACTAAATCAGTTAGGAAGGCCAAGTCTAGTACAAATAATGGACTTCGGAGAGAGGTTAATAGTTAAATATCTTTTTCCAAATTTTCCTTCTCCAAGAAAGACGTGACTTCTTCTGGAAGATTATATAGACGTTCTAGACTTTCTCCCCGACTTAGCCATCTTACCTCTGTGAACAAACAAAAGTCCCCATAATCTGCTTGAAGATCATTAAGAAAGGACTTAAATTTTCTGTGTGTTAGCGCATTGTGACCACCTTTACTCCTAAAACCACCACAACTCCTAAAATCTTTTGCAAAATCATGCTTGCTAGTGAATAATGCAATGGAATGTTAGCACGTTAGGTACATGTTTATTTAGATTTAGAGCAGATATTAAAGTTATGGTCGAATGTTCGAATGCAAATGACCATTTGACTGTCCATCTGTATGTCCACACTTTCATCCAAACATACAGAAAAATTCGCGCAGCTTTGAATTACAAAAATTTGCCAATTTCCTCAGTTCTGCGAGTAGTGGAATTTCTTTCAACAAATTGAAAGATTCTTGGCACTTCAAGACCAAGTTCTTTAAAAAATAGGCCATCATCGAAAGGTCGACATTTTTTTGCTAGTGCTAGAGAAATTGCAAACGAAGCTTTAAGTTGAGTAATTTCAGTAGCATTCGAACATTTTCTTGCGTGTGAGTTTCCGAATGTGTTCGTGCCCTCGGGGCTATCGTTGCGGAACTCTGATCTAGTACTGCCTAAATGTTATTGTACATTTGCTTGAAATTTAATGTAAGTTCTATGTTAGATCACGTAGTCTTTTAATATTTCCTATACACATTTTATGTATCAATCTAGTTGTCCTGCCATAAGTTTTAATTAACTTTTTCGGGATTAAACGACTGTAACTTTGTCCATCCAGCTGATTTAAATGCAACAAAATTTGTGAAAATAGAAGAGTCCTCAAGGCTACATGCCAAAGTGGCTGTAATTAAAATCCAACCATCGCATAGGCTTGTACACGACGATTAGGTTTGAAAAATTTGCCAAAATTTGATGAAAATTACTCTTCAATGGCCAATTTCGATGATTTTGGGTTTGCTGATGCTGCTCCTATGATTTTTTTAGGCTGCATTAATATGTATACTGTCGCATAAAACTCATAAATAGAGATATTTTGAATATAAGAATTTTAAGTATATTCACTATGAGAAATTAAATTATGACTTCAACTTATGCAATTGGAATTCGATTTATAATCTTCCTACAATTGACTCCCAACTTAACTTTTTGCAGTATAACATTAAGTTACTTTATGATCGCACAATGCCGCTCCTGCGTAAATTATCAGAGGTCGCAAAAATCGGTCCCCCCTTTTGCCTTTGTCAGAAAACTACAGCTTTCGTGCGACCACATTTAAAAAGGTACCAAAATAACCTTTAACTACGCTCTCAGCTTCTATTTGGTTGTGAGAGGAGAGAACATTCATTTTTTTGATTTTTTTCTCTTAGGTCTTTTTGGGACCGTTTGGCCTAGTTTCCGAATTCAAAAGGTCTTCTTCGTATGTATGCATCGGTGTGGAAGGCTCGGCTAACGATATGAATGTATGCGACGAACTATATGCGCTCTCTCGTTCTCTCTCGCATAGACTCTCTCTCTGCTTATGTTAAACTCTGGCGCAACTCTTGAGTCTGCAACCTTTTCAAATAACATTTTGAGAGTTTGGTCTTCGAGAAGCACGCAATTTAAGACCAATTGACTGAGCTGGGCCTGTTATTCGGTTGCTGTCAGACCGATCATTGCTGTGTGGTCAACCACAGCCACTTAACAGTGAGCGCGATAACAGAACACACTCGGTTGCGGGAAGCCCGGACCCCTTTTATATTTGGTTTTTCGGTCAGTGACGTGAGCAGAGCGAACTGAAAAAAGGGCTGAGAGTTATTTACGAGCTATGTTAATTATGTAGACATACTGACAAACCATGGTTTACAAATAACATAAAGAAACACATAAATCTTCGCGATGATTTGAAACAGAAATTCTTCGAATGCGTTATAAAAATCTAAGTAAAACGGTGCAAAAATTAATAATTTCTTCTAAGCGTCATTATTACCACAGCAAATTTAATTATGCAACCTCCAATAGACAAACATGGAACAATTTAAAGAATTTGGGAGTTAGTAAGCCTATGTCCTCCACAAGAATAAAGAACTAAACAAGAAGTTTGTACACTCACCAGTACCTGAAATTACGTGTAATATGTACCTGAATAGTCTTCCCTATAAAGAATGTTTCCTGCCTCAGTCAGTATGATGTCCTGGAATCTATCCTTTTAATCAAGTCGAATGCTACTGGACTGGATGACATTAAGCCTAACTTCGTAAAAACCATTCTCCCTAATATTTTGACCTACTTAACTTATATTTTTAATACCGCCTTAGCTAAGGTTGTTCCTTTGCCCAAATCGACTAATGATTACACACCAATATCTATACTTCCGTACTTATTTAAAATACTTGAACATCTGATGGCGAAAAAAATTAACGAATTCATGACTTCACATTATCTTTTCAATAACACTCAGTCAGGTTTTAGAAAGAAAAGAAGTTGCACCACAGCAATTCTCAAAATAACGGAAGACATTCGAAAACAAATTGAAAATGGGAATATAACATTATAGACACTGCTAGATTACAGTGAAGCATTCGACACAGTTAACTTCGATGTATTATGCACTAAACTAATTCGAATGTATATGTTCTCAAACTCCGCTGTAGACCTGCTACAATATTATCTAAGTAATCAAACACAACTGGTAGCTACAAGTACGGCTTCCTCATTGCTATTGTGAAGTTCATATGTATGCAGATGATGTTCAACTTTATGTTTCTCATCCCATGTCGCAGTTTAATGAATGTGTTCAAATATGTAATAGAGATCTATGTAAAGTTAATGACTGGGCAAATAAGAATGGCCTTGGCCTAAACCCAGTTAAGTCCAAGTGTATAGTTATAAGTAGACATCGGATTTTATGCACTTTTATAAATGAAGGTTGATTGAGGTGAAAATTTGGAATTATGCTAATTTAATAACCCACTTTCCATTGGAAACTGCATATTCAATATATGCAAAATATGCAAACAAATATGCAAAATATGCAATAAATATGCAAAATATGTAATTGTATAATAAATTTATAAAAATGGTGAAATTTACAAAAATTATCATTCTTAAGCTTAGATTATTATAAAGAATATATAGATGGCATATTTAGACAGTTAAATGGAAGTTGTAGACCGAGCAAATGAAAGGTATACCTTGAAAGTTCTAAAATATTGGGAAATTTCTAAATTGTTCATTAATTTCAGATTTTTATGAAGATTTTATGGACGGCTAGAGTACACGGGTAAATAAAGGAGATGTGGAACAAACTTAGACTAAAATCTGCGTAGTTTGTCAAATTTTCATTTGAGTACTTACGAAAGCGCAGGCGTTGGTAAATAAGAGGCGTCGATTGAACAGGTCAAAATTTTCCAATTTTTCATACGACCAAAGATTATATGAAGTCATAATAGACGGTAATAGTAGAGGGGTAAATATAGGAAGTGCAGATCGAACTGTTAAAAAAATCGCGAAATTTTCAAAATTATTATTTGAGTTTAGATTTTCCGCGAAATTTGCAAAATTTTATGAGTTTTGGGAATCCATAAGATGTGATAGATGGCAATTGTAGACGCTTAAATGGTTAAATCCAACGGTTCAAAAATTTGCGAAATTTATAATGTAGACAGGTAAATTGACGGGTCAAGATCAAGCGGGCCAAAAATCCGGAAATATACAAAATTTTATGATTAGTTCAGATTATCATGAAGATTTAATAGTTGGCAATTAAAGACGGGTAAATAGGAGGTGTCGGTCAATCGGTTTAAAGAAATTTTAACATTTGCGAAATTCTTATATGAGTTAAGATTGACACGAAGACGGGTATATCGACGGGTAAATAGGAGGTGAAGATCATTCCAACCAAAAACTCGTGATATTAGAAAAATTTTTTTACGAGATTATCATGAAGATTTGATAGATGGCAATTGTATATTAAGCTTCACTTTTTCGTATTGTGTTTAAAATTCTAAAAAGGGCTCAGCAACGCACCCCGGGTGCCTGGTATGTAAATATGTATTGCAAAACATGGCAAATATCTTTACCATTTTTGAATTAAAATGTGTTTTTATTACTCATTTTCGGCATTTGAATTGATTACACGTTGAATTGGGGATGTTGATTTATAAGTTCAAACAGATTTGCAACAAAATCCAAAAATTGTTAGCACTGAAACATTATGTAATTTCATAAAAACAGGTTTTTTGCATATTTTGCATATTTTTTTATGCAAATATACAATTTATGCAAAATTGTTTCTAGCGGACTTAGATCATTGATCAATAAAAATAAGATGTGTGCAATCAGAACTTAAATCGGACATGCGGTTCAAAATATGCAAATGTGCAAAATCCGATGTTTAGTTATTATAGACTTCAATGATGGAATAGGACTGAATGGTATCAGCATAGTATCGGCATCGGCTCGGAATAGTATCGGCTAGGCCAATGCCGAGCCAATGCCGATACCATGCAGTCCTATTTCATCATTAAAGTCGATAATTTCTAAGTCTAATTTCTATGGGAAGAGTGTGAGAACAGTGTGGGAACAAAGTGGGAACAGAGTGGGAAGAGTGTGGGAAGAGTGTGAGAAAAGTGTGGGAACAGTGTGGGAACTGAGTGGAAAGAATGTGGGAAAAGTGGAGGAAGAGTGTGGGAAAAGTCTGGGAACAGTGTGAGAAGAGTGTGGGAACACTATGGGAAGAGTGTGGGAACAGTGTAGAAAGAGTGTGGGAACAGTGTGGGAAAAGTGTGGGAACATTGTGGAAGAATTGTGGGAACAGAGTGGAAAGAATGTGGGAAAAGTGTAGTAACAGTGTGAGAAGAGTGTGGGAACACTCATTGTGGGAACTACATTGTGGGAACAGAGTGGAAAGAATGTGGGAAAAGTGTAGGAACAGTGTGAGAAGAGTGTGAGAACACTAAGGGAAGAGTGTGGGAAAAGTGTGGGAACATTGTACGAACATTGTGGGATCAGAGTGGAAAGAATGTGGGGAAAGTGTGGGAAGAGTGTGGGAAAAGTGTGGAAACATTGTGGGATCAGAGTGGAAAGAATGTGGGAAAAGTGTAGGAAGAGTGTGGGAAAAGTCTGGGAACATTGTGGGAACATTGTGGGAACAGAGTGGAAAGAATGTGGAAAAAGTATAGGAAGAGTGTGGGAAAAGTCTGGGAACAGTGTGAGAAGAGTGTGGGAACAGTATGGGAAGAGTGTGGGAAGATTGTAGGAAGAGTATGGGAACAGTGTGGGAAAAGTGTGGGAAAAGTGTGGGAACATTGTGGGAACGGAGTGAATGGAATGTGGGAAAAATGTGAGAAGAGTGTGGGAAAAGTCTGGGAACAGTATGGGAAGAGTGTGGGAAGAGTGTAGGAAGAGTGTGGGAAGAAAGTGGGAAAAATGTGGGAACATTGTGGGAACAGAGTGGAAAGAATGTGGGAAAAGTGTAGGAACAGAGTGGAAAGAATGTGGGAAAAGTGTAGGAAGAGTGTGGGAAGAGTGTGGGAACAGTATGGGAAAAGTGTGGGAAAAGTGTGGGAATATTGTGGAAAGAATATGGGAAAAGTGTGGGAAGAGTGTGAGAAAAGTCTGGGGACAGTGTGGGAATAGTATGGGAAGAGTGTGGGAAGAGTGTGGGAAGAGTGTAGGAAGAGTGTGGGAAAAGTGTGGGGAAAAGTGTGGGAACATTGTGGGAACTTTGTGGAAAGAATGTGGGAAAAGTGGAGGAAGAGTGTGAGAAAAGTTTGGTAACAGTGTGAGAAGAGTGTGGGAAAAGTCTGGGAAGAGTGTGGGAAGAGTGTGGAAACAGTGTAGGAAGAGTGTGGGAGATGGATGATGGAGATTATTATTTCTTCCTGTTATTCCTTTGCCACTATAGTTGTTTTCATTTTTCTTTGGAGCAGCACAATAAATAAGGGTTACAGAAAAAAAGAAAGGACTCAGCAGCAAGTGATCTTGTAGTTGGTATTTCTACTCCCTGTAAGTTTTCTGCTTTTGAAAGATTGCCATTGCTGATTTGTATACAATTGAGAGAGCTTGTGATTTTGAAATTAAGCCCTTAAAATTAGCAACTTGTTTCACATCAAAGCCTCGTGAGTGTTAACGACACTCACACCTAGGAACTGCCTTGGTAAGTGCTTGTATAAGCGTGACGTATAAGCGTACTTCAAAAATGTTTAATTTTTTAAAGAAAAATTTAGTATTAAACTTAGTTTTAACTTATTTAGGGAACAACTGAAAAAGTCTAACGCTTTTTTCCACAGCCCAGACCCAGCTACCAGCTATCAACATCATTAGACCAGCACAATGGGCGGGACACAAATGTATCCCAAAATGACCAGAACTGAAATGTGCCCATTAAAATGGTGCAGTAATCTTTTAGATGCTTTCTCTGCTTCTAACGAACTTGACTTGATTTTGAGTTTTAATTATCATCTCTCTCTGTCTCCCATCTCTTTTCAGAGCCTGTACAGCATATTTGGTTTGACCGCAGTTTGGTGGCATTTTCAGTGTGTTTGTGTGTGGGAGTGTGGTGGGCGTGGCGGCTGCTGACAAAAAGTGCAATAGAAATCGACAAACGAAATTCGAATTCAACCAGCTCAAGTGCTCCGGCCCGGGCCGAGGCCCAGGCCCGACGTGGCAGCAATGACTACTACAACTACAACTGCTGCGCCGACAGCAGCGCCTGTCGCCGGTGGCGTAATGTTTTCGGATGCGGATGTGGCGGAAGTGCGGCATGTTGTTCAACGCATTTTGGTGCCGTGCGTTTTTGTTATTGGACTATTGGGAAATTCAGTGAGCATTTATGTTTTGACGCGGTAAGTGCACTTGTATGCCAGGGCCATCATCATTGTTGTTGTTGTTGTTGTTGTTGTTGTTGTTGCTGCTGGATTATGGCCACCCGATACGGAAATGGTGGGGGCGTGGCCATTCGGCACGGTTATTTTATGCATTTTATTTGTATGTGTGTGTGTGTGTGTGTGTGTGTGTGTGTGTGTGTAACCCGGGCAGGTACGCAACACATTACACACGACATTTAATTGTAGCCAACGCTGCACTTTAAAATCATTTTCCACACGGCAACAACAATTTCACGTGCCAAATGCAAAAAACCGTTTTCCCCAGATAAGAGCGTGCGACGAGTTGTTGGTGCTGCAGGTGTAACGAGGGGGGTGGCGGCGGTGGGGGGGGGGGGGGGGGGGCAACTCGACTGAAAATATGCGACACTTAAAGCTACACTACTAAATGTGGGTCATTCGTTTTTAAACCAATGGAATTCGATTGGATTTTCCTCTATTGAATTACAAAAAAAATTTCAAAAAAATTGGATAAAACTGTTTTGTTAAATTTTCCATCGCTTTGGGATTTTTGGGTAATTTTTGTTCAGAAATTGCTAAGAATTTTTTTTATTTTTTTTTTTTTTTTTAATTATTTATAGTTTTGTTACACTTAGAAAAAATCCGTTTAAAATGTTTTCAATAGAAGGATAAGTCCGTTTTATCTTAAACCGAGAACAGTGGGCTTATTTAATAAAAGTATTTTTTGAGACCGATTTTCTAACTTTAGGAACTCTCCGTACTGGCTTTTGGAACGAATGAAGACCGTTCTGTTAAACCCAGAATTAGTTAAGAACGTAAGCAAAAGCACTTTGCATTTATAAGTGTGTATAGACACTCTGTCACCATAAAGCCCCGTTCTGTAGAGGATGAGACTGCCAGTTTCTCCGATTACTTTTACGGAGGTAAAAGAACAAATTAAATAGCTTAAGCCGAAAAAGGCTTCTGAAGAAGATGGAAGCGACAACAAGACGCTGAAGGCACTCCCTGACAAAGCCATACTCTTTCTAGTGTTAATATTCAACTCAGTGTTGAGAGTTTTCACAGCCCTGGTTTGATGCGGACTGCAAGGCAGCTCGTAAACTTTCGATGGATCTACTTCAGCTTGCTAGGATGGAAAACGCACCAGACTCTAGGACCAACTATCAGGAAGCAAATAGCGCCTTTAAGAACCTATGCAAAATTAAGCAGCAGCAGTACTTGGTACATGGAGTTTGAAATAGCCAGGGTCAACAGCAGCAAAGTGTTTTGGGCACTAGTAAGAAAGCTAAACGGGAGTTTTTCGAGAAATCCCATACAAGCGGACGCCTCCAGTCTCGCTGAACACTTCAAAATGACATTGTTTGTGAGTAATCCTCCAGCCCAATTTGAATATGCGCTCCCGTACACGACAGTGGAAGTCCTTGATGCGTGCATTTCTCATTCGGAAGTGCGTCTGGCCATTAAAACGGCGAAATATAACAAAGCCCCAGGACTTGACCGAGTACCTGTTGAATTCTATAAGAATGCCACCCCGCTGTGTATCAACATGATGACGCACGCTTATAATCAGATCCTGCGCTCAGCCAGCACTCCAAATAGCTTAAGGGAAAGCATTATTTTCTCAATCTACAAGAAAGGAGACCCTACATTAGCTTCCAACTACAGGGGCATATCCTGCATAAATGCAGCCATGAAGTTGTTTACCTCGATTTTGCTAAGACGACTTTCGAAATGGGTAACTGATCATAATATCCTTAGCTAGTTTCAATTTGGATTTTGCCGAGGCTACTCAACAGTCGATAGCGTTTTTGTGCTTACTGCAATTGCCAAATCTTACCTCTCCTCAATGCGAAAGCTGTATATCTGTTTTATAGACTTCAAGGCAGCGTTCGATACCCATAACCGTAGAAGTTTACTACTAAAGTTAAGCCTCCTAGGAGTATCGACGCGCTTCATTAATATGATTTCAAGCCTGTACGAAGAAAACACCTTCGCTGTTTGGGATGGACGACAACTTTCGGATCAGTTTCCAAATAACACTGGAGTAAAGCAAGGATGCCTCCTTAGCCCATTTCTGTTTTCACTTTATGTCGACGACGTTACAACCTACCTTCCTTGAGGCGTTAACATTAATGGCACCATCACCAAGGCATTAATGTACGCAGATGATATGGCGCTACTAGCAGAGTCCCCCGAGATGCTTCAAGCCATGATTAATAAGCTTTCTGAATATTGCAGACAATGAAGTTTACAGATAAACGTGGATAAGACGAAAGTTTTGATTGTGAAAGACAGAAGAGGCCGTAGTGCAAGGGTAGACAGTTGGTTTTTAAATGGCGTTGAGCTGGAAACGGTAAAAACTTTTAAATATTTTGGCTTTAAGCTTCAAACCTCACTTACAAGAAAAACTGCAAGACTCTAAGAAAGCAATTAATAGCACTTGGAGAAACTTTTTCGGACAACGACATATTTTGCCGAGCACTAAATTCAGAATGTTTGAAGCCACTGTTCGATCAGTAATGTGCTATGCATCTCAAGTCTGGGGATACTGCCGATATGAGGAGGTGGAGCGACTGCAAAGGCTGTTTATTAAACGTATATTTAAACTACCCCGCACAACTCCAAACTATGCGCTCCACTTAGAAACCGGCCTGCCTTCATTATTCTTATACGGTCTGCAAAACCACTTCACTGACATACGGAAAGTTATGGATATGCCTAATAAGTAGACTAGCCAAAACAGTCACTGCTATGATGCTGTCGGAAAAAACACAAATTTTTGACAATTGGCTGTCCTTATTTCAGACCTTCAAAGCGTCGGATCATGGGAAAGATCTCACCAATTGCTGTTGGAGAAAGCTGTTAGCAGAGAAAGAGACTCTTTTCTAAGTCAAGCCAGGCAAAGTGTGGTCCGAAACACTTACCAAAAACTAGAGTTGAATCTGGAAACGCTTAACTATTTTCATGACCGTTATGACACTCAAGCAATCTCACTTATATGTCGGGCACGCTTCGAGATGCTTAGTCTCAACTACAGGCCGCACTGGAGCTCTGTTAGCACAGATTTGTAGCCTCTGTAATTTGCACGCAACTGAAGACGTCATGCATCTGCTTGGGGTATGCCCAATTTTAGCTGAGAAAAGATGCGCCCATCTGGGAAGCCGTTTCCTTTCAGAAGCAGACGTCATAAATTGGCTAAATGGCAAGAACTGGACAACATTATCCTCCTTTCTACAACAGGCGCTAAAATATAGAACCGCTATTATAAATGAATATTTGTAACTTTTTCTGTAAATTAAATGATGTATGTATCTTTTCTACCAAGTTTTTTATACCCTTGCAAAGGGTATTATAATTTTGCCCAGAAGTTTGCAACGCATAGAAATATTCATTTCCGACCCCATAAACTATATATATTCTTGATCAGTGGGACGAGCTGAGTCGATTGAGCTTTGTCCGTCCGTCTGTCTGTCTGTCCGTCTGTCTGTCTGTCTGTCTGTCTGTCTGTCTGTCTGTCCGTCTGTCTGTCTGTCCGTCTGTTTCTACGCAAACTAGTCTCTCAGTTTTAAAGCTATCGAGCTGAAATTTTGCACAGAGTCTTCTTTTTACTGCACGCTGCTAATATGTCGGAATCGACCGGATCGGATCACTATATCTTATAGCTGCCATAGGAACCGTCGGTCGAAAAATGGGTTTTAGTGAGAAAAACTTTTTTGTTTTCAATGTGAACGTGATTAAACTCGGTCATTAATAATATTATATGCTTTCAAACAGATTTGCAAATTTTGGTCAAAATCGGATGACTATATCTTATAGCTGCCATAGGACCGATCGGTCGGAAAATGGGTCTTAGTGAAAAAAAACTTTTTTGTTTTTAAGTAAATCGTTCTTAAGGTCGGTGATTATTAGTATTAAACGTTTTCAAACTAATTTGAAAAAGTTGAACGACATCGGGTGACTATATCTTATGGTTGCCATAGGACCGATCGGTCGAACATGAGTCTTGGTAAAAAATTTTTTTGCTTAGTTTTGGTAGCGTCCTTAAACTCGCTGATGACTTATTTTATATGCTTTCAAATAGATTCGCAAAATTGGGCCGAAATCGGATGACTATATCTTAAGGCTGCCATAGGGCCGATCGGTCGGAAATTGAGTCTTAGTGAGAAAAACTTTTTTCAGACGTTTATCTGTCGGAAAATAGGTTTTAGTTACAAAATTTTTTGATTTTTATGTAAGCGTTCTTAAACTGTGACATTTGCATTTGCAAGGGTATAAAAACTTCGGCACAGACGAAGTTAGCTTGGCCTTCTCGTTTCATCTTGGTCAATTCTTAAATCGAAAACTATGTTTCTTTGTTTTAAATTTTTGTTTGTTTATATCGTTAACAATGTACAAAAACTCAAATGCTATGGCTGACGGTTAAAAATCAAGCCAAAAATTTATATTAATAAATATCTACTACTACTACTACTACTATATTTCTTAAGAGTTCAAGGTAATGGACTTATTCGTCTTTGTTATGAATATGGACTGTATTATTGTTTTAAATTTCATTAATTTATATTACATTGTAGGGAAAAATTAAAAAAAAAACCTATTTATTACTATCTATATTAACATAATTATTTGGTTTATGTGGTTATAGGTTAAATATCTACATCTATCATTAAAGTTATCTGTCAGTCGGTTTAGTCTGTCTGCTATCATTTCTACATTGGCTATATGGTGCAAATTGGAGGTAGGATGATGCCATAGGAGCTTGAAAATCATTTTTAAATAGCTTGTTTTGAGCAGTTTGTAATCTCTTAATAGGACCAAACTGGGGCTCCATAGAAAATTACTGCCTGAAATGTTGATCTAAACAAGTATAACTTATTTTCAATGGATAACCTTGAGTTTCTATTGATGAAGGGATATAGAGTTCTGGTAAGAGAGTTGATTTTATTATGATATTTCCTGATGGTCCTTTTGGGTCTAAGATAACCTATTTTTCCCAGGGAATATCAGTACCATCCAGATCTAGGTGGCTATTTGGTAGATATCGGGCAATATTTTTCTGGAGAAGTATTTGGCTTGTGTTTTATCTGTGTTAACCAGAATTTTCCATCTTGCTTGTGTGATATCTACTGGTAATAGTCCTGAGGTAATGATGTCGACAAAAGATGAAATTTTTTCTTTGATGATCTTTTCTAATATTTTGCTGATTGCAGACAGAAAGTCTTCGGTATGAGGAAGGTGCCTCAGGAGGCTTATGCTTATGGATGCTTTTCAAGCTTGTGGAAAATAGCCATGTCGAAGACTTGCCTTAAATATAGCGGTCAAGAAGCGTTTACCGCTACGAGGGAGAGATTTTAGGCACAGGTTTTCAATATTGTCTATTGCTTCAGCTTTTTAAATATTTCCGAGACTGCTCTACAATTAGTAATTTTATTTACTTCTAGGGTATTTAAACGGTCTACGCAATTTTGTACATCAAACTCAGTATCAGGAAAGCTTAAGTGGTTCGTACTCGAATGATTTCCCAAGAAGGTTTCGGCATGTGCCTCACATTTTTGTTCAGGAGTCGAGCAGTGTACTGCTCCGACAGTGAGAGTTGGGATGCTTGAAGGTTTTCCTGTCCAGGGGAGCTGAACGTCTCGAGTTGGATCGATCTCTGATGCTTAAGTCGCTGTGACGACTAAGGCAGACTGGTGAGGATGACTTGTGTGGCCCACTTCAGTTAGCATATTTGACTCCGTACAGTTTTCGGTTTTGTGGCTCCCCGCACACTTGTTGGCACAGTAGGTTTTCACGGCACAGCGACTGGAGCCGTTGCCTTCAGATGTTGAATCGTACCGACCAATTAGTTTGCTTTCGACGGTGTCGAAAATCTTTGAGAAGTGCCTGCTGAGCAGAGTACTTGCCTTGGATGAGCTCAGCCAACGCATTCCGCCCTTTCACTGAACGCCACAACAGTTAAACAGCTAACTAACTTTATCCTTAAGGGGTATCATGCCATCATGTCATGTGACATGAAGGATTGCTGGGCTAGATAAAGAGTCTTCTCCCACCACAGCTCATTGATCTGGTGCGTAGCTTCCTTACTGACAGGGCGTTTCCTGTCGTCCTTGATGGAGCTGAATCGAGTACAAGAACTATACGTGCAGTAGTTCCACACATTTTTAACCATGGAGATACCATTCCAAGGAATGACCCACAGGACCTTTTCCTTGCCAACTTTGCTGATGACACAGCCATTTTGGCCAGACATCCCTGTGTCTACAGCACCACGGACATTCTACAGCAGTACATGTACCGCTTTTGCAGATTTGTAAGATGCCGGAATATTGGTATCAATCAAGCGAAGTCTTCTAATGTCACCTTCACATTAGGGAGAGATGACTGCCCAACTACTTCAACTTCCAGCCCATCATCAAGGACACAGGTACCTGGGAGTGTACCTTGACAGGCGCCTGACACAAGGTCGCTGTCTAAAAGAGCTGCTCAATCGGGATGACTGCTAAAAAGCAGAAACAAATTGTCATTAAAGAACAAGGTACATATATACAAGACAATCATTGCACTCGGATGGAGATACGACCTGCAAGTATTTGGTATTGCGGCTACAACGCACCTACACAAGATCCATGTCCTCCAAGCCACAGTACTGAGCATGAAAAGGCTGGAACAGGAATTAAATGCCCCAATGAAAGGCGACGTAATTGTTAGACAATTTGCCGACTACATTGAGAGACTCAAAGGGCACCCAAATCGGCTAGCAAGGCAACTACTACGCAGAAGAAGAATAAATGTTGTCAAAAGAATACTTTTGGCAACTTCCAAGATGACGTATCTAACATCTAACACTAATCTAACACCAATCCAAACATAAATTGTACCATACGAAAGTTAAACTTTTCCAGAACTTTTCCATAAGACTCGACCACAATCCTAACGTTGCGTTACATAACATAAGCCAATCATTCTTTGTAACATTAAATTAAATACGGTTGCTGACAAGGGTCAGACACACCACTTGAAAAGAACCAGCCATGGGAACCATTTGAAAAGGTTATCCGGTGGGTGCCACTTAATATGTATCGTGTGAGGCAATGTGTATTCCTTCAGACGAACGCATTCTTATAATTATATACACGCAGTTATATAGAAAATAAGGGATGAGAAATTCTTAATAAAAGGTAGATCGCGCACACTGAGCGAGTCAGCACAAATTCAAACGTACAACCGTGCCCATTAAAGGTGTATAATTCTATACATTTTTTGGTCCTTCGAGCCGGATGTTCGATCTTCGCGGAAAATTGCTGTAATTTTTTTTGGTTGCTCGAAGTCCGTAGTGTGGGGTGCAAGAATATTTGTATTGCGCAAGTCAAGTCTCATGAGGAGACAAGATTGAAGGTCCACGCCATACATGAATTGGCTGGGCCATCAGAATGCTACAAAAATCAGTCTACGAGCACAGTAGACAAATGGGTAATTCAACCGGATACCCTTGGAGAGAAACTGAAGCTGGCTATTGAAGAAGCTAATAAATGATTCATGGAATTGTACACTGATATAATATTTAAGCTCAAATCCAAGAAGAAGGCATTGGAAGAAACGCATTACAAGCTGAGGACTATGAATAATCTCAGCCATTTTGACAAGATTCTCGATCTGAGAATTGAGGCCATTACGATGGAAATGCTGGATGTCAGAAAGCAGCGTTCAAAAGTATCAAACGTGGTGAAGCCATTATTACCTCTACCAGCTGCACTTAGATTGAAATCCCTAAGATTGGCCAACATTCTATGGATGGCTTAAGCAGGCAATCCATGAGAGAGCAGACTTTGGGGATGCCATCAAGATGCATTATTTAAACGCGTGCCTTAAGAGTGAAGCAAGAAATTTACTAACTTCCTCACTTATGAACAAATCTTCGTATTGTACAACAGCATGAAACGTGCATGCAAGGAAAATGAAGAAAGCTGGAACAGATCTCCAGAAATCGAAAATAATTAAAAATAATAAAATTTATCGAAAATATCTTTGATGGACATTTGCTGACACTCAACACTTGCCTTGTTTATTTTGTTAATTAAAGTGATAATGATGAATGGAATTTGCAAAAAATAGAGACTTATTTTTCGGCAACTGAAGTCACGGTGCAAAAAGTGCAATAGGCTCGCTTAGAAGTGAGTTAAAACTACAAAATTTCAGCTTTACAGTGCAGTGTGTGCGATCGAGACTCGCTGTTGCTGTTGTTGGACTCCTTTCAAATTAAAATTTCGTGTCTATCTCAAATAATAGCAGAAACAATAGTCATATTCTGTCGACAGGTCTGGCAATATTTGGTCACACTATTGCAGCAATAACAATTTATTGAGAAAGCCAAAAATATTTAAACTCAGGTTATATCGAGCAACTTTGTTTGGAGTTTAACTAACTTGAAGTTTGGAGACAGACAGCTACTAACTTTCAATAAAATTTTTCAAAGAATTTGAAAATAAAATTTGGAGTCTAATACAGTGGTGTCTAAACTCTCACAATCAAGCATTACGCTTGTGTGCGTAATAGCGAATAACGAAGTAAACGTCACAACAAACAAATGCCTCGTGAGAGACCAAAATTCTGTACACGCGTATCGTAAGAGAGCCAGCCGCCGGTCGTGCTATTTATAGAACACAAGTATTCTCTCTTTCTATAGGTGTGTCAGCTACGACGCCGGCAGAACTATGAGTTCCTTTGCCATGGTATAGGCTTTTGGTAAATAAGATGAAAGCGAGATACACTCTTCCACTTAAGATCGCTTCATTCGCTAGAAGAGACTTCCTGCTTCGACGAATGTAGCTTTGAGGTCTGAACTGAGGTCTAGCCTTTCCAAAAGTTGAAGTTCCAAAGTGTTTTTTACATTTAGAAATCAGACCAAACTGGTCTGGCACCCTTAAAAAAGGAGTTCATACAAATCTCGACCTAACCCGCTTCAAATAACCAAGTTGAACTCACCAAAAACCTGGTATAGTAGTGAAATAAATGTTAACAGTTAGTTTTTATGCTTCATCTTTTGGCTTTATGACCGTGCCGACATTTGCGCACATTTGGGGAAATTTCTCTGGCCGCCGGCCCCCCCCCCCCCCCCCCCCTCTTGCAGTTGCAGCACCACGCCTACTTCACGCCATGCTCTCGGGGCAATTTGCTATTTCAATTGGCGTTGCATTGTCCCCTCTAATGGCCTGCTCTGATTTGAACTGTGATACACAAACGCATCCAACACGTACCCTACCCAAACAGGCAATTCTCGACCTGTTTTTTTGTTGTTGTTGTTGTTCTTTCTGATTTTGTGTACATTGTTTTTGTTTCTCTTTCTTTTTTTTTTTTTCGTGTATTTAGAAAGCGCATGAGGTGCACCACGAACATTTATCTAACGGCGTTGGCAATTACGGACATTGCGTACCTGACCTGTCAATTAATTTTATCACTCCAGCACTACGATTATACCAAACACAATTGTGAGATCTATTGGAGGCTCTATGGACTATTTGTATGGCTGTGCGATGTGTGTGGTAAGTGTGAACAAAAGTAATAATAATAAGATTTGCATTAGAGGTACCCACCTTTGAAAACGACGATAATGATGATTGAAAGCTGTTTACACATCTGCTTTTCTGCTCCATTTGGGGTAACAGCAAAACAAAAACATCATATGGTTGCCTATGGACGTCACTCTAATCCCTTTATCCCCTTTTGGCATGCATCAAATGCATTGCCATCAATTGAAGTTACACCTGCGGCTGTGCATCAATTTCATCCAGCGCGATGCCAATTTATAGTTAGCTACGTTTCCACAAAATGTTAGCGGTCAGCTGAGACCTGAGCCCGTTAACTGAGAAGGGGGTAGCCCCACCCCACGCCCCTAAACGTCAATCGCTTAACGCGCGTCGTTCCACGTTGTGAATAAATTGACAAGAAGGCAAGGGTAGAGGGATTATTAATAGCACCAGTGCAGGCTCTGGGCATTGGATAAACTCTACACTTGAAAAAAAAACAAAACAAAAACCAGTATGAAAATAATTGATCCTTGTGCAAAGTTCTTATATTAAGTATTTTAAGGGAAATTCAAACGATTTTAAGAATTGTAGAAATTTGAGTATTGCCGGCTCTAGGTCAAGTGAAACACACAAAAATGTATGATGTTTTCCAATATATTTCGGTTGCTCCTCGGCAACCATCTTCAGGGACACTACAAAAACAATTTACCAATTACAATTTAACATAGATTCAATCAAAACAAAACAAAAAAGAGATTTTTCACATACATTATTTTACACGTCTGCTCTGGATACTGATCTATTATTTGTCAGTAAGTGTCTGTATAGGTGAGCACAGTTTTCCGTGTCCGTCTTGTCTGTTGGTGTGTCAATTATATGTAGCATCTCTATAGTGAAACGTTTGCTGTAGTGGTTTTCTTGCTGCAGGATTGTTGTTGCTTCAAAATTCGGCGAGTGTCCGCTATCCATACAGTGAGTCGCGAGCGCCGTTTTTTGTGTGGTTGTTTGATGTCTGAGTTTGTAGTCCGATCTATGTTGGGATATTCTTGTTTTTAATTTAGATTTTGTTGTACCAATATACAATTTGTTGCAACTGTTATCTGCATTTCCATTGCATGGTATCTTGTAGATAACATTACTCCTATCGGCTGTGGCTATTTTGGACTTCGTCTTATTGAAGAAGTTTCTCATTGTGCTATTAGGTTTGTGGGCTAGTTGTATGTCATGTTTGTTGAAGCAGTCAGAATGGGCGAACCGTTCAGAAAGCTTAGGGACATATGTTAGAGACTTATACATTCTGGGTTGTTGTTTTCTTTTGGAAATTGGTTGGCCGTTCTTCTCAATCAGGGATTTGATAATTTTTGTTGGGAAGTCATTGTCTTTCAAAATTTTGCTTAATCTCTGAAATGGTCTCCTTATGATATATTTCGTCACTAATGTTCATACAACCCCTTGCTGTATTTATTACCATATTTCTCGGGTGCTTGGAATGGTAATTGATGATTCTGCCTGATGCTGATGGCTTCTTGTACCACCTTAGCTTAAGTTGATTTCCCTGTCTGTTAATTGTGGAGTCTAAATATGCTAGTTTGCCATCCGTCTCCAATTCCATGGTAAAATTTAGATTCCTGTGAAATGAGTTTAGTGCGTCAAGTGTGTTTTGATTCTCTTCCTCTTTCGTGATGGCAAACAGATCGTCTACATATTTCGTAAGCAATCTTGGAGGGTGCTTTAGTTTTATGACTGTGCTGTCAAGGAGTTCCTCCATCACGATGTTCGCTATAACTGGGGATGCTGGGGAGCCCATTGGCATGCCTTTTAGCTGTGTATATATGTCGTCCTCAAATTTAAAGAATCTATTTTCTACAATACAGAATCTTAAGATTTCCATAAAAAGTTGTTTGGGAATTTTTGTATACTCTTGTTTCTTAGTCCATTTTTGTCCAATAGTCTCCAACGCTAGTTCTACAGGTATGCTCGGGAATAAAGAGACTACATCAAATGAAATTAGTCTCTCATCGTCGCATATATAGGTGTTGTTCGTTCGTTGTTTGAACTCAATCGAATTTTTGACGTTGTATGTTGAGTCCACCGTAAGATTCTTCAAAATTTTGATTATAAATCTGCAGAGGCCATGCGACGGTGCCCCGACGGACTAGCAAATTGGTCGTAGTGGAGTTCCTTCCTTGTGGATTTTTGAGAGTACGTATATTCTAGGTGGTAGCGCAGTACTTGTCATGAGCTTATTCCTTTCGGCCTTTGAAATAAGCTCCAGTTTAAACAGTTTGTCCACCAAATTGTTATTTTTAGTCTGTAGTCTTGTTGTCGGATCCTGTCATAATTTTCTATATGTGCACATGTCCCCTAAAATGTCTATCATTTTCGTCCTTTACTCATCTTTCTCAAGTGCAACCGTTTTGTTTCCTTTGTCAGAAGTTAAGATTAAAATATTGTAATTTTTCTTCAGAAATTTGCGTGTATGCTCCACCGTGTCCAGTGTGGCCCGATCCCTTGTGTTCTGTGTATTCTTAGATTTGGCAAAAATAATTCATATAATATATGGACAAATTATTTAAGCTAGAAATTAACACAAGGAAAGAAAAATATAGACTGAAAACGAACACAGCTTAACCTCCGAGAATCAATGGACTTACTAAAATACACAAAGATAGTATGCCCTTAAGACCTATATGTTCAATGATAAACTCACCTCCCCTGGCCCTGACAACATTCCTAGTTGTGTTCTCAAAGAGTGCTGTAGTTCCTTATGCATCACTCGATTCTTCAGTCTTTTATTTGAAGAGATTATAACCTCCATCTTGCAGCATTATTGCAAATCGATTTTATCACCTTTCCAGCATGGGTTTATTAAGCGTCGGTCAACTATGACCAATTTGCTGGAATTTACTTCATTGGTTAATGATCGGTTCCTTAAGAAAAAGCAAACCGATGTCATTTACACCGACTTTAGTAAGGCTTTTGACTCTGTAAACCATGATCTTCTCTTTTCCCCGCCTCTTTTCTGCTCTGGATTTCGTCCTATTTTAAAAATAGAACCCAGAAAGTTATATTACGTTCAGGCACTTCAAAGCCCGTCTCTGTAACGTCCGGTGTACCGCAAGGTAGTCACCTTGGTCCTTTGTTTTTTACTCTTTTTAATAATGACCTATCCACAATACTATCTTATTCTCGGATACTTATGTATGCCGATGACGTTTAACTTATTTTATCTTTGAATGACCCGACACATTCCATTAGATTGCAAGATGATTTAAACTCCTTGCAGTCTTGGTGCTTGGTTAATTATTTACACTTTAATTGCTCCAAGTGCATGTTTATGACTTTCCATCGTTGCAAACCTTCGCTGGCTATTTATACGATTGGCAATGAACCCCTGCAACGAATATCTACAGTCGTTGATCTTGGAATTCTTTTTGACCCCAAATTGAGTTTCAATCCTCATATCTTCTCTATTGTTAATAGGGCGAATGGTGTACTTGGGTTCATTAAACGTTGGTCGAAGGAATTTAATGATCCATACACCACAAAGCTCCTGTACTTGAATACTGCTCGTCCGTCTGGTGTCCGCAATATAAAAAGCATATCGATCGTATTGAGTCAGTACAAAAGCAATTCTTGCTTTTTGCTTTTCGTGGACTAAATTGGGACCCTAACCTTCGTCTGCCATCGTACTCCAGCAGACTCTTGCTTATTAACCTTCCTTCGTTAGCTAATCGTAGAACTGTCCTAGGCGTTTCTTTTCTTCATAACTTAATCATTAGTGATGTAGACTCTACCAAACTCTAACTATTTACCTTTAATCTTGCCCAGATGCACAACTGATTATGCCCAGCACAATCGTTTTCGGGTCTTATGTCAAAATTACAATGATCTCTATCAGCTGCTCTCAACAGATCTCTCTCTCTTCTCTCTAAAAACTTCTCTCTATAATTATCTCCGGGGAAATCTCTGACCACTCCCAGCTGTGAGTAGGGGCATAGCTTGCCGGACTAGCTAAAAATTCCTCCCCCACCGGGTCAGAAATTTTCCGGTTATTTAGTTTTAAGTTTTACGTATAAATTTTTTATTTTTAAAGTTTACTTTTAGATAGTTTTCTCTCTATCTCAATTTTATTTTAATTTAATATATTGTCTTATTTTTTTCTCCTTTGTTCCTACATAACTACAGGTTTTGGTTTTTTTCTCATTCTCCCTCTTCTCGATCTCTATATTATTAAAGTTTTTGTTAGCTCTAATAACGTCTCTGACTTCAATTGGCTGTGAATAAGGGCATTGCTGGCCGGACGGGCAAATAAAATTCCCCCATCGTGTCGGAGTCGTTATTAGTTTATTTTGTAATTTTATTTGATTTTCTTTGATAGGCTTCATTAGATCATAAAAATTTTTTGTAACGTATATACATATTTGTTGACAGCCTTTTTTTGTCAACTCTAAATAAATAAATGAATTTCATCTCTGCAAATATCTGACCAACATTTTGAACAAATTGACGACGCATTCTGGATACAACATAAAAACCGCAATGGATTTTAAAGCGCGTATTAATGACACCTACATTTATGATGATGATCTATTTGCTATAGTGAAGGAGGATGAAATCGACAAGACATTAGAAACACTTAATACGTATCACAAGGACATAAACTTTACCTTCGAACCTTCTAAAAAAATAATGACTTCCCCAGTTCCACGATTTCAACATTACTAAAATCTCAGTATGATTGAAACACAACAAAGAACGACAAAGCACCTAAACTATACAAGTCAGTGGTGTATATTCCAAAGTTTTCTGATAGACTAGCCCGATCAGATTGCTACAATAAAGACAACTGAACTGTAGCACACAAGCCCATATATACCACTAAGAGATTTTTCACAAACACTAAGAGCAAGATAGAAATACTTGATATGTGGTTTACAAGCAGTGTTTGGAAGTACCTAGGTACAAATACCTAGGTACATACCTAGATACATATTTTGTGTACCTCGTTATTTTCAAATTCGAGTACCTTTTACCTTACCTAGGTCTTAATTTTCATTTACCTTTTCAATAGGTAAGGGCTAGGTACTTTTCGTACGTAATTTTTCTTCGTACCGATTACAAGATGTTGCCGGTCTGATATACTTGATACTATATTAGCTGAAGTTCATAGATAATACGGACATTGTACATTTTGCACATCCCAATCGGCAATCACTGTATTCAGCAGGTAAAATCGTCAATCATAAATCACAAATCGTAAATTGGAATTATTTGCTGAATGCATCCAACTTCTGTTAAGCATTTAAAGTGTACAGTTTTCAAGGAACAAGCGTGAAGCCTGAGTTCTTAGAATTTTGATATAAAGGTAAAAGAGCTCGATGGTTCAGCTCATGCTGAAATTATTTGGCCAAAGCACCTTGGAATCGCATTACACACTTTCAACTTAGTTGTCACGAAAGATGCTGAACAGGCTCAACAAAATGGAAGCCTTAACTTATCTGGCCGATACAAGCAATTCCTTTTAACATATTATATGATTGAGAATTTCAGAAAATCATACTTGATTCAAGCATTTTTGTACGTATTTCATTAATATTTTCTTCCAAAAAATTACTTGATTTAAGTATTTCTGTTCTTGGTTTATCAATATTTTTCAAAAATTCGTGTTTAGTTTAAGAATTTTTGTGCTTAATTCAAGCATTTTGGTTCTTGTTTCATGAATATGTTTTACTTTGTATCAAAAACTGGTATAAACTAAAGCATTTTTATTCAGAGTGTATTACCCTCTTCATCTCTCGCTCTCTCTCTCTCTCTCTCTCTTAGCATACATCTCAATTTACATAGCGGTGTGCTTTACCATTGAGCGATTTATAGCGATACGCTATCCGCTCAAGAGACAAACATTCTGCACGGAATCGTTGGCTAAGAAGGTGATTGCCGGTGAGTGGGGAAAAAAAGACCTCCAACGATTTGAGCCAGAAAGTTCATCACATCTCATCTTTTTGGTTTTTCTGTGTGCTGTTTGTATATATATATTTTGACAGCCGTCGCCCTCTTCTGTTTGCTGTCCACGCTTTCTACTCCATTCGAGCATACAATTGGCATCCAATGGAAATTGATTGATGGCGCCTACAAGCCCTGCAATCTGACACTGGCCAATGTCTCGCCAACCCCGTCCATGCCCATGCCGGCTACGACTTGGTTGGAGCCAGAGATAACCACAAAAACGTCACGGCTCTGGACACCGGAGACGAACTGGGGCAGCGGCAGCGGTGATGGTGAATCAGCGGCAGGTATGTAAGCTGATGATGAAAGTTTGGAGTACATTTTTTTTTTTTTTGTTGTTTTTGTTCTAAAAAAATCAGTTTCCCCATAGCAGACCACCACATTCCAAGCACAAGACATCAAAGTTGGCGGGGAGTAGCATTTGTAACGCCTGCTCCGATGCAAGCGACTGGACCGGCCACCACAGAGGGACAACAAAATGGGATAACGGAAAGTTTGTTGGAATTAACACGCGACAGGAGGAGCGAAATGGATGATAATGGACATATTAATGAGACATTTGCGTTTAACATAACAGAATATTGTCAAAATGTAAGTATTTTTAATTTGGATACTACGCACTAGAGTAAGCGGGTACTAACAAACTAGAAAAACAAGAAGTCAAGGTATTTTGCTTGAAAATCTACCATGTCCTCTTTTGTGCTGTATGGTCAGGCCAAAGCCGATCTGTTTGCTAAGTTTTTAAGTCAACCTACTTGTCGTTTAGGTAATGGGCGAATCCACCTTACCCTTAACAATTGAAAAAGTATAATTCTTTGCCTGTGCGCTCCTTTTGGTTAACTTAACTCTGTTAAAACTGTGTCTGCAACGGGTTCTGATGGAGTACCTGGTTGTGTACTTGGGTTCATCCTTCTTCTTTTCTTTCATAATTTCTCTCCACTAAAAAAGGTTATAAGTCCAATGTTGAGAATTATAGGGACATTTCCAAGTTCTCTGCAATTCCTAAAGCTTTTGAGAGAATCCTGACATCTCAACTGCTACCTTTACACATAAAGTTCCATTATTTCTCCCTACCAACATGGATGTGTGAGGCATTGATATATTACCACTAAACTCTTGGAACTTACATCATTAGTGATCAAAGGGTTTGTGGCAACCCGCCAGCCATCTATCGATAACTATCGTAGCCGATGAACTGTCATCTCTATACTTTAATGCTCAACCGAGGCACCACATAGTACTCAACCGAGGCGCGCAAAGCCCTCAACCGCGGCAAACAAAACCCTCAACTGAGGCGAGTGAAAACAGGGATGCAATCAGTCGCATACTCTCATACGGTGTTGATTAACAAAGTTTGCGTTAGGAATGGTGAACGGTTTGTCAAGCTGCTGCTGCGCCATGACGATGAATAGAGTGACACAGTACTCCCCCTCAAGAGACCATGTGGTACCGAATGATCTTAGGTTTCTAAGTGGCATGTCTGGTATGAATGATCGGGGGTGATCATCTACAGGACTTTCACAAGTTCCAATGTGGAAGAAACCTTGTGTATGATTCTCGCTATGATGTTTGTATCGTAGTTGAGTCGACGAACTGTTTGTTCGTAATGTACTGAGTACAGATTTGCGTAGTTGCTTCATTGGTAAGCTCGCGTTGAGACCGTTACTTCGAGTGGACGTCGACAAGCAAGTTCGCTCCAACAGGGTTGAGGTTTCAAAGTGAATAGTACTGGGTAGTGTACCCCGAGTAGAGACTTTAGTGTGCCACGCGTTGTGGACTTTCGTTTGCCCTTCGTTGTGAACTTTGTGTAGAGTTCGAGAACTTGTAGGTCGACTCAGACAGGCATCAATTGCCAAACAAAAAGCGTTTTGTGGTCGATCAGGTATGGGAATCCGTTTGTATGAATATTGAACATCGGCGATGATGAAGGATGTGTTAAAGATCCAAATTCAGCTGAGCAACGTACTTCCATAAGTATGTACGATCGTTTGGTAGGCTGAGTACAATGTAAAATCTGAAAAAGTGGTCGGATGCTTGACCAACGTGAGATCTGTTCGGCTGAGTGGAGTGTAAAGTCGGTGCAAGGCCGGCTGGGCGCACGTAAATAGCAGGCGTGAGCAGCAAGGTGTAGGTCAGTGTACGTGCAAGACCGAGGTAACAGATAGTAGGTCGATGGACAACATGCGTGGGCAGCGGTCTGCGTCATGCCAGCGAAATGAGCGCTCCAGCCTACGCTCATACTTGCGATGTACATAACTACATATGCGACCGCCCCACATGTGTTGGTGTGAGTGTAGCTAGTTGTTGTTCTAACGAAAGGGTCGACTTTTTGTAAGAAGTATGAAAAGAATGAAAGAATAGATTAGAAATGAAAGTAGATGTTGAATTAGAAACCCAGGTTCAGTTCGAGTAAAGAAGCAGCCTCGAATTGATGGGTCCAGAATGTAATGGATGTGAGAGTGGTAGGATTCATGTGGCAATTAAAAAGATGTAGTGTGTCGTGTGGGACATGTGTCGATGATCTCTGGGTTGATCCGCGCCAGGTAGCTGTTCAACTGTATACTCTTCCCAGATCGCAGTTGAGGCAGCGTTGATCTTGTCCTCCTGGGCAGTGTTTTCTCGCTCGGATCAATAGGTGGGGCGGTCTGCCCCCGAGCACTACGTTGTGTGCTATCAAACATGCGGTGCAATCGTTCTCATTTGGTGGGTGAATCGCTCAATGTCGGACTTGACTGTCCTTAGATGAAAGCGGAAGGGTTGCTGTTGTGATTGTGTGCTTTGACAATTAATCAAGAACTGTTATGTGAGTAGGGTGTTGTATTGCTTGACTGGGAGGATCTTTGTTTCCTGATGCAGGTGGTCTATATGCGTCATCATGTGACATTTGCAGTTTGCAGATTTCTTTAGTGAGTGTCGATTGATTGACGCTGACTAGATGGGTGCTGCATAGTTTATAAGTGATCGTCCGATTGCTTTGTATAAGGTGGGGATAGTCTCTTTGTCTTTCCCCCATCCCATTTCCTGCTATTGCCTTTAATACCATGTTACTGCTCCTAGCCTTCTTTGAAAAGACATTGAGCGAGTCAAATGGGATACTCTGTCCATCAATATGTATATCAAGTATCTGCTTGACTTCTTTTGGCCAGGTGGTAAATAAAGTGTTTGCTGACAAGAGCAAAGTCGTCAGTTGTCCTGTTGTTGAGACTTGAATCCTGTTAATTAATCCGCAAATTGAACATCGCCACATTCGTTAGTGATGGTGCACGGGCTGTCGTGCTGCTGCTGCGTTATCACGATGAATAGTGTGTCCAGTGCTGATCTTCATTGGAACTGACTTTTGGTCATAGCTTGAGTATCGTTCAGACAAGCTTTATCATTTCATCAGCAAATCGATAAATAATGCTAATTACAAACTTTCACTAGAAGGTACGAACCATCTATCTTCAAAACTGTGGAAGATATAACATTTTTCCCAAATTGCGGGGGCGGAAGGGGGCGTGGCAAAAAATAAAAATAAACTTAATCTATCTGCAAGTATAAGAAGTTTTTGTCCCATACATGTTAAACCTCTATCTCTTACCATCTCTGAGATCTCGTCGGTCATACGGACGGACTGATGGACTTGGCTATATTGACTCGGTGTACCTCTGTGTACCTTTGGTACAGAGTGTCAAAAGGTGTGAGTGTCGTTAACACTCACGAGGCTTTGAAGTGAAACATGATGCTAAATTAAAGAACTTAGTTTCAAAAGCACAGGCTCTCTCAATGGTATAAGTACTGGCAAAAGGACAATTTTTGACTTCGTTTGAATAAACTCAATCTTTAACTCATCCCACCCACATTCCACTATCAACCAACTTCCACCCACTCACTTTCCACCCACTTTTCACCCACTTTCTACCCACTTTCCACCCACTTCCCCTCACTTCCCACCCACATACCACCCTCTAACCATCCAATTCCCTCCCACCCACTTTCCACACACTCGCCACACACTTTCCACCCACTCCCCACCCACTTCCCCTCACTTCCCACCCACATACCACCCTCTACCCACCCGCTACCCACCCACTTCCCTCCCACACACTTTCCACCCACTCCCCACCCACTTCCCCACACTTCCCACAAACATACCACCATCTACCCACCCTTTACCCACCCACTTCCCTCCCACTACCCACCCACTACCCACCCTCTACCCACCCACACTTCCCACCGACTTTCCTCCACTTTCTACCCACTTTCCACCCACTTTCCACCCACTTCCCACACACTTCCCACACACTTTCCACCCAATTTTTATACTTTCCAGCCACTTCCCCCCACATATCACCCACATACCACCCTCTACCCACCCTCTACCCACCCACTTCCCTCCCACATCGCACGCACTACCCACCCACTAACAACCCACTTCCCACCCACTTTTCACACACTTCCCACCGACTTTCATCCACTTCCCACCCACTTTCCACCCACTTCCCACCCACTTTCCACCCACTCCCCACCCACTTCCCACCCATGCTCTCTCAGCATATTCTAAACTTACCCTCTCTTCTTTCAGACAACTTTCTACAGAGATGACCCGACCAGCTTGAGCTTAAATGATTTGTATCGGAATGTGTGGAGCATGTTTACTTTGTTATTTTTTGTGCTTTTACCGCTGTTCCTATTGGCCACCTTCAATTGTTTTCTCATCCTCTTGGTGCATCGTTCGAAAAGCGTGCGTGGCGATTTGACCAATGCCAGTAGCATTCGTCGCACTAAGGTAAATATAGTTGAAAATTTCACTCCCCCCCCCTGCCGTCCCACTAATTTCCCTCCCTCTTTTTTTCACAGCGTAAATCACATACGGGTCTAACTGGCAGCGTTTCGCAGGAGAATCGCGTGACCATTACCTTAATAGCGGTTGTCTTGCTATTCATTGTATGTCAATTACCATGGGCCATCTATTTGGTTGTGGAACGGAATGTGAATATCGATGTCGGCATACAGCTGATCATTGGGAATGTGTGCAATCTGTTGGGCGCCATCAATGCGGCTGCTAATTTTTTCCTATATTGCGTGCTGTCGGATAAGTATCGGAAAACAGTGCGTGAGCTAATCACCGGCTATCGCTATCGTCGTCGGCATGCACGCAACAATACGAGTCTCTATGTGCCGCATACGACGCTCACGCATATCAATGGGGACAGTGGTGCCGGCGGTGCAAGTACGCGTCGCCATAAGGTCACAGGACGTTTGATACCCTAACCTGTACTTGAACCCTTGTGCTAGACTAAGTCTTATTGAAAACAAAACATACATTGTGCCATAATGTGATGATTATAGTTTTATGCTAGCTATCCTATAACGTACTAGAAATATACATACGATACCGTTTCAATCGGGTAATCCCGCCAGTGTGTGGGGGAGGGAGGGGCGGCTAATATTGATTTTGCATGCAGACAACATTGCTCCCTCGGGTCTGGACAAAACAACATGAATAGGGCAACAAATTGTGCACAGCAAAAGAAGGACCAGAGAAAAGAAGAAAAAACGCAAAAAAATAAAGAAAAAAAAAAGCAACCAGAGTTTTATTCAGTTATAAGATAGCCGTATAGCCGTAGGTTGTTTTTGCGATAATTGAAGTGTTGACAATGCCTTCCCTCTCTCTCTCTCTCTCTTCCCACTCTCTATGTGTGTGTGTGTTTGCGTGTGTGTACGTGGCTTGTACATGCAATAGGTTGACCAATACCTAATTGAAAGCGAGGCAAACCCAAAATGAAAGTCTAACCAAATCCCATCCAACAGCTGCCGGCATACTAAGCCCATAATTGAACCTGCTTCTCAAGGATAGAAGAGTACGTAAAAGCATTTGCTCTTGGGATTCCATTTTGTTCTAGTTAATTCAATTAAGACTCCTGTGCGACTTCTGAACCTCAAACCCAAGACAAATTCTAAGTCAAAGTGATTCCTGAGGGACCCTGAGGTGCTTAAGCGACTCTTGAGAGATAGAGAGAAAGAGACATGTTGTGAGTGACCCCCAGTGTAATTTAGTGATTCACATTTGTGACCTGCTGCTGCGTGGCGATTTTTAAGCTAAATGCGAGACGCTCGAAGCGTTGGTAAGCGGCTGAGCGATTGCTGAGAAACAACCAAGATGAACAAAGTGATTAATGTGTTGATTTGTCTACTGACTGAACTCTAAAAGATTTTCAATGGATGGAAGCGACTTGAGGAAGACTTTTAGGCATGAAACCCAGTATATTTCCAATTTATTTGCCTGAACATAATTATCATCCTTTCTTAGAACTTCAATTGAATCTTCCAAGTATACCCGAGGAGGAAAAGCCGTGGCTTTAGAAAAACAGACTACAATATTCTGAACAATTTGTTGCTTAATACTGACTGATCATATCTTTGTCAAGTTCATTGTGTAGAAGCTGCCAACAATTTGTTCTATTCTAAGCTTTATGAGCTATTTAATACCTCCATTCCTCAGGAGATTGTTAGAAGCGCTCAGAAAAATGTTCCATGGTGTAACTGGTTACGGGTTAAGATCCAGGGTGGTGGTCGACATAGGAGAGAGTGCACGCGGTTATTTTTTTTCGGCTCTCGTCGGCAATTGGGGTGGTGATCTTGCTTCTCCCTTATGGTTGGCCTTTACATACATATTCCTTTTAAATTCGCGTGCTCTAACAAGCTATCACAAAAACCGGGAGAGAACACACTAACACTTAGCATTGGATAGGACAGGATGTACTTCAGCAAGACAACACAAATGCTGACTCCTCAGTTGTTGATGAGGTAGATCGCCCTCCCTTCCATGGTTAAGGAAAATAAATCTCGAATGACCCCTCTTAATTAAGGAGAACTACAGGGGTGGCATGCTAATAGAGATCAAAAATATTGGCTTAGAACATTATAAAGAATTTTATTTAAATATTGAAATTAAAACTATTCATCAATTTGGGCATCACTGGCAATGAAATAATGAAATGTCAAAAAAGTCTTGCGGTATTTTTTATTGAATTTTCAATTGTTCATAAAATTGGTTATAATAATGCGATTTAAGTCAAATATGCGCCGTTTTGTTCGATGACGAGTTCCCAACGAGATGCCAACTTCATAATGCCCCTCTTATAGAAGCTCGCTTCCCTATTGGCAAAAAACTCGGAGAGCGAATTTTCACAGGACTCTCTTGTGGCCAACTTCCGACTACCAAGCTCGTTCGCCATGGACAGAAATAGGTGGTAATCACTTGGTGCGAGATCCGGACTATACGGTGGATGCAAAAGAACCTCCCATCCGAGCTCCCGGAGCTTCTGGCGCGTCACCAAAGATGTGTGTGGCCTGGCGTTGTCCTGATGGAAGACAATTCGGCCTCTGTTGATCAAAGATGGCCTCTTCTGCATGAGTGCTGCATTCAAGCGGTCCAGTTGTTGGCCGTACAGGTCCGAATTGAGCGTTTGGCCATAGGGGAGCAGCTCATAGTGGATGATTCCCTGCCAATCCCACCAAACACACAGAAGAACCTTCCTGGCCGTCAATCCAGGCTTGGCCACCGTCTGGGCAGCTTCACCGCTTTTCGACCACGACCGTTTGCGCTTCACGTTGTCGTAAGTGACCCACTTTTCATCGCCAGTCACCATCCGCTTCAAAAACGGGTCGATTTTGTTGCGATTCAGAAGCGATTCGCATGCATCCATACGGGCAAAAATGTTTCTTTGCGTCAAGTCGTGTGGCACCCATACATCGAGCTTCTTTTTGAATCCAAGCTTCTTCAAATGGTTTATAACGGTTTGATGACTCATGCCCAGCTCTTGGCCGATGCTACGGCTGCTACTATGCCGGTCTCTTTCGATCAATTCAGCGATTTTATCGCAATTTTCGACGACAGGCCTTCCGGACCGTGGCGCATCTTCGATCACCTCTGCACCAGAACGAAAACGTTGAAACCATCGTTGTGCGGTGGAAATGGAAACTGTGTCGGGTCCATAAACTGCACAAATTTTATTGGCAGCATGAGATGCATTTTTGCCTTTATCGTAGTAGTACTGTAAAATATGCCGCATTTTCTCTTTATTTTGCTCCATGTTTGCGACGCTATAACTCGCGAACGACTAAAAACAAACAACAATAAATCAAACACGTGTTAGCGCGTGAAAAGAGCTTTCCAAAAAGCTCTAGCGTGAACCGATGCGACGAATACAACTAGAACTACGCGCTTGCAAAGACAAGCTTGCGGAAAATACCGCAAGACTTTTTTGACAACCTTATATAAACGCGGATACGTATATTTTTGCTCTCCCAATAGCTTAAAATATTTTCGTTCAAGTCAATTGGCTTGGAACAATATGCTCTAATTTCAGTTATAGCCAACTGAACTTCCGTGTCGTGCTCCTCATCCGATTCGTCGTCACCACCTGGCACTTCTAACGAGTTTAGAACTTCATTTGCCATGATGTATAAGTTCTGAGACTCGTCTGCACCTTAACTTGTTGAGGGTTGCGGTTCGTCAAGTACATCATTCATTCTTGAAACATTGGAGTCCTGTTTTAAAAAAAAAAATTAAAAAGCATGTAAACAGAAGTATTGCAAATTATTCTTACAGTTTTTCCACACTCATAAATTTGTCTAATGATATACCTATAGGTTGGTGTCCTTAATGTTTTGACTAGCTTCCGACTATTATCAATAATTCTTGAGCGTTCATGATTCTTCAAAAAAAACTGTGACAGCAAGCTGATGCTCACACTGAGCAGAGCATTTGATTGAATTAATTGAAAATATGTTCAGCGGTCCCATAAGCTCATCAAAATTGATATCATCTTCTGTATTATTTTCTTGCTCATTTAAAAGATGAATTGATTTGACAATGTTTCGGCCGTTGTCAGAAGTCACGCTATATATATTTAATATTAAAAGCAGTATGTTTTTTCTTTAGCTCAATGACTCCAAGTGTTATTATCTTAATGGCGTTATCTGCATAATATTGAGCGTTAACCCCTAGAACTCATCTGTTATGCCTTGATGCAATTTCTATCTTCAATGAGAAAACTTTTTCCAATTGACTTCATTATTTGTTGCTTCTTTGCATCATAAGCCACTGGTGCAGATTTCTACTACAGATATATGCTATAGGTATGTGCATACGCAACTTTTGGTGCCGATAGCTTGTATAACTCGCCAGTTATTAGAAGTCAACGTTTATTTTTAAGTTTTAAAATAAACGTTGCAAGATAACACTTATTTTTAATTTTTAAAATAAACGTTGACAAATAACACTTATTATACATTTTTTTGAATAAAACTTAAAGAAAAAAGTGTTATTTAAAAAGTTTTTTTTATCAAAATTATAAGATAATAGTTAAGCAAATTTTTTTATTTTATTACTTATGAATATCACTTTATGTCCTCATTGCATAGTCCTTGCAAAGACTTGAACATGGGTACATTTTTCGTACTCGTAGCTTATTCCCTTCACCGTGTCTTTTTTGGTTATTGGTTAAAATTTAATGTCATAACAGTTATTTTCGGTGCCTGTAAAAAACTCGTTTGGTCGTATACTGATTTTAGTATTTACTGATAGTCCATGTGCTACTATATCTCGTATATTTCCAATTTCTTTGCCTGAACATAACTATCATCCTATCTTAGAACTTCAATTGAATCTTCCAGGCATACCCGAGGAGGTACAGCCGTGGCTTTAGAAAAACAGACTACAATATTCTGAACAATTGACTGGTCATATGTTAAACAAGTTCATTGCGTTGAAGCTGCCACCAATTTGTTCTTTTCTAAACTGTACGAGCTATTTGATATCTCCATACCTCAGGAGATTGTAAGAAGCGCTGAGAAAAATGTTCCATGGAGTTGTCCAAGCCTTAGACACTTGAACTTATACGACGTGTATATCCCAAGCCGACACGATTGGGACAACCTTCTCTACAGCAGAGCTAATGCCATTAACATATACACTGATGGTTTTATGCACGACGAAGAAGTTGGAGGAAGCGTTTTCTCTCCCAACCTAGATTTGAACTTATCGTACCGCCTTCCTGATCAATGTAGTGTGTAGTAAGCAGGGGTGGTAGCCATGCAGGAAGCTGCCACCTACCTTAGCACACCCACGGTCAAAGAAGGAAACGTATTTATATACTCAAATAGTCAAGCCGCCCTTAAAGCACTTGACTCACATTCCAACAACGCTAAAACAATTACGGAATGTCGCTTATCTTTGAATGAGATCGCGCGACATTTTAGTATACACCTAATATGGGTGGCTGGACATTGCAGCATAGAAAGAAAGGAAACTGGCCAGAATAGGTACCACCAACGAGCTCCTTTCAGAGAAGAGCGCGATAGGGAAGCCTATGGCAACAAATAAGCTTCGCACAAAAGCTGAAACACTTCGTCTCACTACGAAGTAGTGGCCAGGCTTAAAAAAACTACACACTTTTAAGTCACAGAAGGGACAACATATCACTTCTGGTGGCCATACACGTCATACACGCAGCACGCCTAGGCGTTACTTACCATGACATGAGATTCAGAACACTTGGTCTCTAACCTCTAAGAGAAATTCGAGCTAGAGATCCCAGCTCTACTCAAATTCATTCTGTCCACACAATGGTTCTGTAACTAGGCACTAAAAGGACATAATAGAGAATAAATGTCTCATCGAAATGGGCCCAAAGTGGCTTAAATGGGAGGGCCATCGCAACCTTACCTAACCTAGACACTTGAAAAAATGTAAAGTCTCGCCTTTTCTAAACTTACAAAAGATTTGGAAAAGCTACGGACTTTTTTATTTTTTTATTTATTTATTTTATTTTAATTGCAGCTTCGTCTAAAAGACACAGCTACAATATAATAGAATATAAAATGAAACAAAATAGGGGGGATAGAAAGGAAAACAAAAAGAGTAAATAAAAGAAACACCTTCCGATCCGGTGGGGGTAATTTATTTTGTCGTTATGACCAGCTACGCCCCTGCTCGCAGCGTTGGTGATCGGAAGGAATTTCCTAGAAAAACTGGAAACTATGCAAGTGCAAGATTGTGAAGAATAAAAGACCGCAGACCTTCGTTGGAAAGGTTATCACTGAGAAGAGGAAAGATATTATTATAATCCCTACACAGAATGCGAAAAGGACAATTAGAGGCATATAAAGTAGAAGCAACAGGAAGCCTCAAGGGAATATAGTTTCGTGTTTGTCTTGAAGGGACATTAAGGTTCACGCGTCCGAGTAGCTACTCTGCGTCAATAATACACTTTATAAGCTTGTTTAGAAACATTATACCCAACATGGTACGTCTATGCTCAAGTGAAGGTAAGTCTAAAAGCTTAAGCCTGGAAATATAGGGAGGAAGTCTCAACTGTGGGTCCCAACCCAGGTTGCGAAGGGCAAACAAAAGGAACTGCTTCTGGACAGATTCGATACGTTTACACAGGGTGAGTGCTTGAGGGTTCCAAATACACGAACCAAACTCCAAAATAGGCCTCACTAGGGATATAAACAAAAGCTTGGTCGTGTAGGGATTATTGAACTCCTTAGACCAACGTTTAATAAAACCTAACAATCCCATGGCTTTATTCACAGAAAGTTCAATGTGAGTGCCAAAAGAAAGTTTATGGTCGAGGGTAATACCCAGATCATGGAAAGATTCAACTTGTTGAAGTTGATAAGAATCCAATAAATAGTTAATCAGAAGAGGGGTTCTACGATAAAAAGTCATAGATTTACACTTGTCCCTGTTCAAATGCAACAAATTGTAAGAGCACCACATAAATATGGAATTCAAATCAACCTGAAGCAAAGCAGAATCGTTGGGCGAGTTGTGGCACCGGATTATCTTTAAGTCATCTGCGTACATCAGCGCACGAGAATGCTTAATTACATTAGGCAGGTCATTAATAAATAACACGAAGAGAAGAGGTCCAAGATGGCTGCCCTGGGGAACTCCAGAGGTCACAAATACCGGATAAGAAGTGCTACTATTAAAGACTACTTTCTGAGTTCTAGACTGGAGATAAGATTTTATCCAATTAAGAAGCCCCAGTGGAAATCCTAGCAGACGCAATTTCAAAATCAGAAGGCAATGAGAGACACTGTCGAAAGCCTTACTAAAATCAGTAAAGATAACATCTGTTTGTTTACCTTGAGTGAAACCATGAATCACTGAAGAAGTAAATTCCAGTAACTTTGTAGTAATGGATCTGTTTTTAACAAATCCGTGCTGGTTCGGCGAAATAAAAGGAGAACATGAGTGCTGTAACTGAGATGTTATAATTTGTTCAAAGAGTTTAGGTATTGCAGAGAGTTTCACAATGCCCCTGTAGTTTGAAATGTCAGAACGAGAAACCTTTTTATGTAAGGGAATAATGAAAGATTCTTTTCATGGAGTTGGAAATCTGGACTGCTCAAGTGATTTGGAAAACAAGATGTGGATAGGATAGGCAAGCGAGTCTGCGCATTGCTTTAAGATGCATGATGGCACATTATCTGGGCCAGGAGAAAGGTTAGATTTTAGGGAAAGTAAACCATTCAAGACAGAAGAAAAAGAAATGGTGGGGCAGCTTATGAAATCATATGAGGAAATAGGATAAGAATAGCCTTTGCTGGCATCGGACGACGAGTAAGTTGATTGAAAGAATTTTGCGAAGAGATTTGCAATGTCAATGTCGGACGAGGCATTTTCATGTTTAAAGAAAAGAGAAGAAGGTAAGGCATTGGAACGACGTTTGGTATTTACGAATTGGTAGAAGCTCTTTGGGTCGTTACAAAAGTTACTCTGTACTCGAGACAGGTAGTTTTTATAGCAAATTCGATTTTGGGCTTGAAATTTTGCCCTAGCAGTCGAGTATTTGGAAAAGTCCGTTGCCTTTCCAGTTCTTTTGTATATTTTGAAAAGGCGAGACTTCACATTTTTCAAGTGTCTCAGGCTTGCACAACTCCATGGAACAGTTTTGTGAGCGCTACTTACACTCTCCTGAGGAATAGAGATATCGAATAGCTCGTACAGCTTAGAATAAAACAGATTGGTGGCAGTTTCAACACAATGCACTTGATTAAGAAATGACCAGTCAGTATTAAGCAACAAATTGTTCAGAATATTGTAATCTGTCTTCCTAAAGCAACGCCTAAGAAGCGCTTTAGTTGGCTTTACTTCGGTTGTGCCTGGATGATCCAATTGGAGTTCTATGGTAGGATGATAATTATCTTCAGGCAAAGAAATTGGAAATGTACGAGATATAGTAGCACATGGACTATCAGTAAACAATAAATCCAGTATACGACCAAGCGAGTTTTTAATGAAGTTAGCTTAAAGCAGAGATAGACCAAACATACTGTCCAAAAAGCTATGCTGGCAAGAAGGAAGAAAAAATTCAGAATCGGGGGAAGAGACCCAAGAAACAAAGGGAAGATTAAAGTCACCCACAACGACTTGAAAATCACAGTCGCGACAGGTTTTCGAAATGTACTCTATTGCTAAAGCATGCTTTAGATAAGTGGTTTCATCAGAAGACGGAGGAACATAGGAACAGCTCAAGAATATGCAAGAGTCTCCGATGTGCACTGAGACACACACAAATTCAATGTCGTCAGTGTTAGGAATATGAAAAATGGATGCATTAAGATTTTGCTTAACAGCAATCAATACACCCCCTCCATTCCGATTGCTACGGTCAACCCTAAAAATGCAATAAGAGTCGCACAGAATTTCACTATTTAGTATGTGAGATTGAAGCCAAGTTTCAGTCATCATTAAAATGTCAGCTTCGAAAGCAAAACTATTAAGGTAAAGGGATTGGAGTTTACTTCTGATTCCCCTTACGTTCTGGTATTTGATGAAAAGGGACGACTTATACTCGACTGCTAGGGAAAAATTTCAAGCCCAACATCGTATTTTCTATAAGAAACTACCTTTATTAAGTACAAAGTAACTTTTGTACCAATTCGTGAATTCGTGAACCAAACTTCATTCCAATGCCTTACCTTCTTCACTTTACTAAAAACATGAAAATGCCTCGTCTGACATTGGCCGTGTTCGATGAATCGATGGATCTAGCTCGATTGTTGTGGTGAACGAATGTGATGTGCAATCGTGATGGCTGGTTTTTGTAATAGTGATGCTTGACAAAAGCTAAAAACTCCATGAATCCTTTTTCAGCATAAGCCAATCAACTTTTTTCTGATGAATGATGTTTGATGTATGCTGGTGAACACGGTCAATGGATATTGCAAATCTTTTTTGCAAAATTCGGTCAATCGACTTGCTCATCGTCTGATGCCAGCAATGGCTATTCTTATCCAATTTCCTCAAATGATTTCATAAGCAGCAACTCGAGTTCTTTTTCTTCTGTCCTGAATGATTTTTGTAAAATTTAAAATTGGTTCAAACAGCACCTCCAAAGGAGGGCCAGGGCCAAGCTTTTCTCAATCTCTTGGCGTGTGTGTTTATAAATTTTCGTGCTTATAAAATTGCAAGAGAAAGGGACCCTACAGTTTTAACGCCGAATCCGAACGGCAATAGTTAGAGAATTTTTGCATTTTCATGGCTAGTTAACTTCACAGCTGGCGCCAGTAGCTGGTGAAGGTGACCGGGTGTGTAAAAGCTTTTTTCTAAAGAAAGAACAACCTTTTTCTATTAGATGGTCCGAGACGGGATTGAACACACAACCTCCCGCTCCAGCTGCCACACATACTACTGGTACGCTATACCCGGCGACATGAATGATTTACTTTAGCTAAAATCGAATCTTTTTGCTTTGGCATTTTAAGGCAATGCGCGGACTCGCTTGCCTTTCCTATCCACATCTTGTTTTCCAAATCACTTCAGCAGTTTAAATTTTCAACTTCATGGAAAGAATCTTTCATTATTTCCTTACGTAAAAAGTGTTCACTAGATCACAGCTGAAGTTGAAATGGCTCTGGACCAGTTGTAAATAATCCCAGTGAAAATCAAAGTTGAATTTGTAAAGTGAAAACATTTTGAAGAAATGCAAGTAATAAATTTTTGGTTACGGCACACACACACACACACACACAAACAAAGCTTATCGCCAGTGGCGGCGCTTAATGGGGTTACAATCGAAACCCACCAACTTCTAACAGCAAGCAGGTAACCAGTACTGGTAAGTGGAGTTCAGTTCGGAACTAATTCGATGGAACTTAGATTTTTTACTTAAAGAAGTACTATGTACGTAAAAGCAGAGTTGACAATTAGAAATATAACAATACGGAAAGTCGGTCAAGCTAGACTATGATATACTTTGTCATGCGAAACTGAATATATGTATACTCTTTATAGGGTCAGAGATGCTTGTGCGCAAATTTCAGTGCAATTTGATTTTGGTCTCGATTTGCACAAATGCGTACGTGTGACGCATACACCCATATTTCACTAACAACATTAGCGTTTTGTGCAAAAATTTGTGTGGTGTATGGGGCGCTTTATGCATGTACATATCGAAGAACTTCATTGCCAGCTTGCCATGAAGCTTTGCCTGCTTCGACTGCCCCCCTACACCTCTTCCCTACAAGCAAATACTTCATGAAGTTTGCTTCACCGTGTAAATGCGGACTAAGGAAAGAAAGTCATACCAGGTGACGGAAACTGTCTGCTTACTTTGCTAATAAGGATTTTGGGGCTACAAATAACACCTTCACATCTTAGAAGAGAACTGTTAGAATCGCCAGTCCTAAACGCATGCGGAGGCCCTGAGAACGCGAGGAACACTCTTTTTAGTGATTTCGAATTTGGGGGAAGTGGGGGGAAGTTATGGGGAAATGGGGGTGTGAAGAGTGGCTGCCATGAGGTAAAGTTGTGAGTTCAGTGCGATACATTATGTTTGTTTGACAGTGATTTGACAGTGACTTGACAGTGACTTGACAGTGACTTGACAGTGACTTGACAGTTGACAGTATTATTACTTGACAGTTACTTGACAGTGATTTGACAGTGACTTGACAGTGACTTTACAGTGACTTTACAGTGACTTGACAGTGACTTGACAGTGACTTGACGGTGACTTGACAGTGAGTTGACAGTTACTTGACAGTGAATTGGTAGTGAAGTGACAGTAATATGACTGTGACATGACAGTTACTTGGCAGTGAACTGACAGTGACTTGACAGTAAATTGACAGTGACTTGACAGTGACTTGACAGTGACTTGACAGTGACTTGACAGTGATTTGACAGTGACTTGACAGTGACTTAACAGTGTCTTGACGGTGACTTGACAGTGACTTGACAGTGATTTGACAGTGACTTGACAGTGACTTGACAGTGACTTGACAGTGACTTAACAGTGACTTGACAGTGACTTGACTGTGACTTGAGAGTGACTTGACAGTGACTTGACAGTGACTTGACAGTGACTTGACAGTGACTTGACAGTGACTTGACAGTGACTTGACAGTGACTTGACAGTTACTTGACAGTTGACAGTATTATTACTTGACAGTTACTTGACAGTGATTTGACAGTGACTTGACTGTGACTGGACAGTGACTTGACAGTGACTTGACAGTGACTTGACAGTGACTTGACAGTGACTTGACAGTGACTTGACAGTGACTTGACAGTGACTTGACAGTGACTTGACAGTGACTTGACAGTGACTAGACAGTGCCTTGACAGTTACTTGACAGTTACTTGACAGTTACTTGACAGTTACTTGACAGTGACTTGACAGTGACTTCACAGTGACTTGACAGTGACTTGACAGTTACTTGACAGTGAATTGGTAGTGAAGTGACAGTAATATGACTGTGACATGACAGTTACTTGGCAGTGAACTGACAGTGACTTGACAGTAAATTGACAGTGACTTGACAGTGACTTGACAGTGACTTGACAGTGACTTGACAGTGACTTGACAGTGACTTAACAGTGTCTTGACGGTGACTTGAGAGTGACTTGACAGTGACTTGACAGTGACTTGACAGTGACTTGACAGTGACTTGACAGTGACTTGACAGTGACTTGACAGTGACTTGACAGTTACTTGACAGTTGACAGTATTATTACTTGACAGTTACTTGACAGTGATTTGACAGTGACTTGACTGTGACTTGACAGTGACTTGACAGTTACTTGACAGTTGACAGTATTATTACTTGACAGTTACTTGACAGTGATTTGACAGTGACTTGACTGTGACTTGACAGTGACTTGACAGTGACTTGACAGTGACTTGACAGTGACTTGACAGTGACTTGACAGTGACTTGACAGTGACTTGACAGTGACTTGAGAGTGACTTGACAGTAACTTTACTGTGACTTGACAGTGACTTGGCAGGGACTTGACCGAGAATGGACAGTGAATTGACAGTGACTTGACAGTGACTTGACAGTTACTAGACAGTGACTTGGCAGTGACTTGACAGTGAATTGACAGTGACTTGACAGTGACTTAACAGTGAATTGACAGTGACATGACAGTGACATGACAGTGAGATGACAGTGACTTGACTGTGACTTGACAGTGACTTGGTAGTGACTTGACAGTCAAAGACTCAATATTTGGATGTCGAGTAGATTAAGCCTTAGCCTCGAGAAAGGACCACAGTTTGTAGTCCAATAGATTCAGGTCTGTGCTCCCAACAGGCCAATCATCCATAGAAATGAATGGTTTTTTAGCCCTGTTTGAGTCGTTTTTGCCTTGTGAGCTGGAGCGGAGTCTTGTTTGCAAATAATGTCGTGTTGAGAGGCTTCACAACTTTTTCCAAAACGTCCTATTGATACACTTTCGCCAAAGTTTTGACTACTTTTTAACAAAAATGGAGCTTGTGTGACCCCACCAAACCATCACATAAGCCGGATGGTGACCCCTCTAAACTCTCAGAATAAGTTCGGACGCTTGTTTTGATGTCACAGTATACACTCTATCGTTCTATGGTGAACATTTTCTCGTCTGTGGGCATTGTTCGCGCACTGGCGACGCAATGCTTTCGATTTTGCGTCTTGCGTTTTTGTTTTAATCAAGTGGCCGGTGTGTCTCTTGTATGCACTGACTCCCATGACACGTTTTATGAGGTGCGACATGCTGTCCTTGCTGATATTCATCTCAGTAATATTTCTTTGACGAGAGTGTTCCATAAGTGTATCAAAACAATTGAGTCTACTAGGTAAAACTTTGCTGAACCAACAGAAAAAAGAAGCCAAATGAACGGAACTAGTTACTCAAATGGAACTTGTAAGCGCAACTCTGGGCGACACACATTGATGAAGCTCTCTAACAAATGTAAATGGAGTAACAAACATTTGCGGTTTACTGCATTTCCACTCCCAGTGAGTGTGTATAACCGTATGTGTGTGTGTGTGTGTGTGCAGAGAGAGTGTCAATGCTGCCCCATGGCCCGCTCGCTTCTTGGGTGCATGAAAAATTACAAGTCAGCGTCACAATTGAAATATTTCCGCCTCAGCGCACCGAAATGCGCAATCGAAAATAGTTATATCCTCCACATTGGAATTTCAGCCACGGACGTTGGTTGAGGGATGGGGGGGGGGGGAGTGGAGAGTGAGGGAATAAAAAGTGGCCACGACAGCAATGTGGACACATATGTGCATTATGTGTCTGTCTGGGTAGGGATTGGTCCGAAAATTTCCATATTTGATTGTTTTTGAGCAAAGTACAGAAGAAGTATAAAAAGCAGGCAGCTTCTGTTTATTGAAAATGGCATATAAAAATCGACTGGGCAGCACCGATTGCAAAATGCATGCATGCCTGCACACACACTTAAAAAAATGTCACCCAAAAAAGGAAATGAAAACATATCTAAGAATGCCGGCGCTAAGAAAATTGTATGAACTCTTTTTCCCCTTAGTTAATAATAAGCGATTTATCAAATAGTTCGCATACTTTTCACACTGTACGCTATCCAACAACAACAACAAAAAAAAGAATTAAGCACTCATGACAAAGCAAAAGTCGGATAATGTTGGTAACAAACAAAAACAGCGACCGAGTAACACAAACAGTATAAAGTATCAGCGCAAAAAAAAAGAGGGAAAAATGGCAATACATTTTATGCAGCAAGAGTCAAAAAGTTGTTACAACCACATTTCCTTCATATTATTTGCCTGTTTTTTCCCTACACCGTACATATGCATATGTATGTATGTATGTATGTATGTATGCGTATGTTTGCACGGAGAACTGGTGTTTATCAGCTGTTCTCTGGTCCAGGCATTGAAAGTGATAGCATTGTTAATGCAAAACATGGCAAAAATGTGTGTGTGTGGAGTAAGGGGTGGGCGAAAAGGAAAAGAGGGTGATATGATATAACCAGTCACACACTCACACACACACACACACACACACACAAAGTGAAACTGAGTTTGGAACTGGTTTTGCTGGCTTGTTGACAAGTGGAAACATATTTCATATATTTAATGAGATGTTCAACTTAAATTATGTTAAACTAGTGCAAAAGGTCACACCACATCAATACTTATAAACTGACTGATTATCAACCCACAGCCAATACCGCTTATCCTAGAGAACTAAGATTTGGCATAGACCTTCGCCACAAAAAAAAAAGTTTGTAAGTTATCACTGTAACTGTTGTCTATTGTCTCCATACACAAAAAGAAACCAACAACAGTCGTCAAGGTATACCAGATATGCTCCAAAAGGTTATCACTGAGAAGAGGAAAGATATTATTGTAATCCCTACACAGAATGCGAAAAGGACCATTAGTTTCGTGTTTGTCTTGAAGGGACATTAAGGTTCACGCGTCCGAGTAGGTACTCAGCGTCAATATTACCCTTTATAAGCTTGTTTAGAAACATTATACCCAACATGGTACGTCTATGCACAAGTGAAGGTAAGTCTAAAAGCTTAAGCCTGGAAATATGGGGAGGAAGTCTCAACTGTGGGTCCCAACCCAGGTTGCGTTTGGATCGCTTGGATTGTTACAAAAGTTACTCTGTACTCGAGACAGGTAGTTTTTATAGCAAATTCGATTTTGGGCTTGAAATTTTGCCCTAGCAGTCGAGTATTTGGAGAAGTCCGTTGCTTTTCCAGATCTTTTGTATATTTTGAAAAGGCGAGACTTCACATTTTTCAAGTGTCTCAGGCTTGCACAACTCCATGGAACATTTTTGTGAGCGCTACTTACACTCTCCTGAGGAATAGAGATATCGAATAGCTCGTACAGCTTAGAATAAAACAGATTGGTGGCAGTTTCAACACAATGCACTTGATTAAGAAATGACCAGTCAGTATTATGCAACAAATTGTTCAGAATATTGTAATCTGTCTTCCTAAAGCAACGCCTAAGAAGCGCTTTAGTTGGCTTTACTTCGGTTGTGCCTGGAAGATCCAATTGGAGTTCTATGGTAGGATGATAATTATCTTCAGGCAAAGAAATTGGAAATGTACGAGATATAGTAGCACGAGATATAGTAGCACGACCAAGCGATTTTTTAATGAAATTGGCTTGAAGCATAATAGCAGATAGACCAAACATACTGTCCAAAAAGCTATGCTGGCAAGAAGGAAGAAAAAATTCAGAATAGGGGGAAGAGACCCAAGAAACAAAGGGTGGATTAAAGTCACCCACAACGACTTGAAAATCACTATTGCTCTCTATTGCTAAAGCATGGTTAAGATAAGTGGATTCATCAGAAGACGGAGGAACATAGGAACAGCTCAAGAATATGCAAGAGTCTCCGATGTGCACTGAGACACACACAAATTCAATATCGTCAGTGTTAGGAATATGAAAAATGGATACATTAAGATTTTGCTTAACAGCAATTAATACACCCCCTCCATTCCGATTGCTACGGTCAACCCTAAAAATGCAATAAGAGTCGCACAGAATTTCACTATTTAGTATGAGAGATTGAAGCCAAGTTTCAGTCATCATTAAAATGTCAGCCTCGAAAGCAAAACTATTAAGGTAAAGGGATTGGAGTTTACTTCTGATTCCCCTTACGTTCTGGTATTTGATAACAAGGGACGACTTAAGTTTTTTGAGGACATAGGAAAAGTAGCAGTCGGCTTAGGCTCAAATTCACGAACAAGAGTGAATTTAGGCCAAAGATCAGGATGAAGAATTTGGGTTAGAAGAGAAGATGGAACGTACAGTTTAAAAGAGGATATTGATCGAGGCTTTGAAAAGATATATTTATGAACCGATATGTCCGAGCATCCTGTAGAAGTGATCAATTAATTCTCTAAGTCATTCTCAGTGATATCAGGGCGAAGGCGGGAAACAAAGACATGTTTTCGTGGGGCAACTGCTTCAATAGGACGGAAAGAGAGTCGAGCATTGGCAGACGATGAAGCAGCCTGAGCAGCAGGAGGCTCGGTAGGAACTGCACCCCCACCGACATCAGAAGCCGATGCAGGAGCAGTTGATGGAAATGCTGCCGGAACTGTGGTAGTTAAAGGGACAGCAACGTTAGCAGCTGCAGAAGCTGATTCAGGAGCAGCTAATGGAGCTGCTGCAGGAGCTATAGAAGATGAAGCGTCGTGAGCAGCAGGAGGAGACACGGTAGGAACAGCACCACCATCGATATCAGGCACAGGCTTATTACGATAATTTGCATTATATAGAGGAGCCTACAACTGAAGAATCACCAGAATCATCCTTGTTAGCCAGAGTATTAGCAGTGGTCGATAGTATTTCCATGTCAACATGAGCAGATCGCGGCATCGGCGTCGAAGGAAATCAGAGACGGCTCATTCCTTGTTGTAGGTGTATCAGGTGCATTAGTAGCTACTGCAAAATGAGAACGATTAGGTTAAGCAGATTGAACATAGCTTTTTCTGCCCATAGGCGAATTAGCTAGCTTATAACCATGAAACTTAGACTGCATCTTCCGAAACTTCCCGGTGAGATTGTAAAATTCAATGTAATGTAAAATAATGTAGTCTAAAGGACAAACATGCAGAGATCTCACACATTTAGGCGCACCCAAAAAAAAACATTATGAAATGTTTGAACAAAGAGTTTAATGATATTTAAGTAATAATGAACTCACACCGAGCTTTTTACCACATTTAAGATAACTTCTAGAATTAAATTTAATAAAATGTTTGTATTGACCTGAGAAATAACAACCACAAGTTCCTCAACAAGTGTTCATAATTGAAACAAGACATTTTTATTTTGAAATTTTAGAAGAATATTCGGCTCGAAGGACCTTTTGCTATTATTATCGCCCCCTAATAAATCAGATGACTTGACCAAGATATTTCACTTGTGAATTTATACAATTTTATAGGGTAGGGGCAGTGGCCAGTGCCCTACTTTCTAGTTCCCCTGTTTTTGTTGGTGTTCGCAAATACGATTTTTATACCCTTGCAAAGGGTATTATAATTTTGCCCAGAAGTTTGCAACGCATAGAAATATTCATTTCCGACCCCACAATCTTTATATATTCTTGATCAGAGCGACGAGCTGAGTCGATTGAGCTTTGTCCGTCCGTCAGTCTGTCCGTCTATCTGTCTGTCCGTCTGTCTGTCTGTCCGTCTGTTTCTACGCAAACTAGTCTCTCAGTTTTAAAGCTATCGAGCTGAAATTTTGCACAGAGTCTTATATTTACTGCACGCTGCTAATATATCGGTACCGACCGGATCGGATGACTATATCTTATAGCTGCCATAGGAAACATCGGTCGAAAAATGGGTTTTAGTGAGAAAAACTTTTTTGTTTTCAATGTAAGCGTTCCCAAACACCATCATTATTAATATTCTATGCTTTCAAACAGATTTGCAAAGTTTGGTCAATTTCGGATGACTATATCTTATAGCTGCCATAGGAAACATCGGTCGAAAAATGGGTCTTAGTGAGAAAAACTTTTTTGTTTTCAATGTTAGCGTTCCCAAACACGGTCATTATTAATATTCTATGCTTTCAAACAGATTTGCAAATTTTGGTCAATTTCGCATGACTATATCTTACAGCTGTCATAGGAAGCATCGGTCGGAAAATGGGTCTTAGTGAGAAAAACTTTTTTGTTTTCACTGTTAGCGTCCTCAAGCTCCGCTATTATTAATATTATATGCTTTCAAAAGATTTGCAAATTTTGGTTAAAATCTGATGACTATATCTTATAGCTGCCATAGGAACCATCGGTCGAAAAATGGGTTTTAGTGAGAAAAACTTTTTTGTTTTCAATGTTAGCGTCCTCAAACTCGTCCATTATTAATATTATATGCTTTCAAACAGATTTGCAAATTTTGGTCAAAATCGGATGACTATATCTTATAGCTGCCATAGGACCGATCGGTCGGAAAATGGGTCTTAGTGAAAAAAAACTTTTTTGTTTTCAAGTAAATCGTTCTTAAGGTCGGTGTTTATTAATATTAAACGTTTTCAAACTAATTTGAAAAAGTTGATCGACATCGGGTGACTATATCTTATGGTTGCCATAGGACCGATCGGTCGAAAATGAGTCTTAGTAAGAAATTTTTTATTTTGTTAGCGTCCTTAAACTCGCAGATGACTTATTTTAAATGCTTTCAAATATATTCGCAAAATTGGGTCGAAATCTGATGACTATATCTTAAGGCTGCCATAGGGCCGATCGGTCGGAAATTGAGTCTTAGTGAGAAAAACTTTTTTGTTTTCCATTTTATCGTTCTTAAACTCGGCGTTTGTTAATTTGATATGTTTTCAAAAAGATTCGCGAAATTTGGTCGATATCAGACGTTTATCTGTCGGAAAATGGGTTTTAGTTACAAAAATTTTTGATTTTTATGTAAGCGTTCTTAAGCTGTGACTTCAATTTAAGATTATAACCTCAAATGTCCGAAAAAGTTCGAAAATTCGGAAACCTAAACAAACCTGATAATATAATAATATATTAAGTGTGAACCACTATAGCCGCGATTTGGCTAGCTATGAAAACCAAGTTATTAACCAAACCGTTGGCTTAATATGTACTATGTAAGCCACTGAATCCGATCGCTGTGACTTTGGTCACAAATGTTTTTCACAATTTATTTCTTAATTTAATCGAAAGTTACAGTTGTATAGCGGATTGTGAACACTTGCCGGAAGCCAGAGCGTCCTAAACACATCACCCGTATGCAACATGGCCCAAAACATGGCAAACAGCCGCAACTGGGCACATGTCGCACAAATCAATTAACATTAATTAGAACCTGATTATATTTTAATCAACACTTGGCCAGACGGTTGACAGGCCCGCAGTTGATACGAATGGCACGCTTCGTTGGAAAGGGGAAATGGGCAGGGGACATTATTGGGGTGGCCCGCCACCCTTTCGTCTTTCAACTGCAACTTGTGCAAATCATGCAGCCAAACTTTTTGTGCAACTTAATTGCAAGGCAGGGACGACTCCAACCCAAAGTCCGAAACGAAGTTGCCGGCTTGAAGTTTTGCTTACAGCCCGCAACAAAAAGGAAAAAAAAAGAAAGCGATGAAACTTTTTGCCAAAATGCAAATGCAGCTCAATTTGGGCATTTTGAGATTTCTCCTTTGCTCTGTGGCAGCAGCAGCAGCAGCATTTCCTTCTTGGGACAGCTGCGGCCATTTCGGCTTTTCAATTAATCCCCGGGCTGAGCGTGCAGACAGCACCTGCAAATGGGGTTTCTGGTAGGCCCAAACCAAACGAAGCCATCATATCTACTATAAAACATGGCAAACTAATCAAAAAAGTTTGTAATCAATTTTTTAACAGGCAATTGGAAAAGTTTTTTATTTTGGGGCAGGGCACAATCCGCTGAATCCGCAATTTGCTTGAAAGGGAGAGAGTGAGAAGGATATATGTATGTAATTACAAGAAAGTGTGGGACAAGGGTCCTCCTTGACAAAGGATGCGTTGTGGATGTGTACGTATTTAACTGAATGGAAGATTAAAAAATAATCAGATTATAAAGTCATTTTGGTTTGGTCGCACAGGAGCTAAGGAAGAGATTGAAGTTTGTTTTTATTCTCTCGCAAACCAACTCCCCCCCTCATCCAAGTGTGCTTTTACACAATGATACAGTGAAAACTGATTTGGACACACAACATCAGGTTCGCAGCAAACAATTTCATATAAAAATACACGTTTTGTAAGCTTTCAAATTTTTTTCCACGACTTCGTAACGAGTTTCCTTCACTTTCAATCTCCTGTTCTAGACGTTCAACCTCGCTCCCTACGGATCATGGTGCCTCGCTGTTCCAAAAATGTTAGAAAACTTCGTTGGTGCAGTGCACAACACTTCTTGATTTTTTTGTTGCCGATATTTAACAAATTTACAAGCGCACGTAATAATTCATTTTAATTGAAATTTTTGCTTCTTTGCTCTTCAGCAACCACAACTGGAATGACTTATACACAACATTTTTGCTCGCCTTCCCTCAAGGCTAACTGTAAATTTTTTTTCCACTTCCCTTGCACACAAGAAGGCCAGCTGCAGCTGTGTAGCATTCCAAGCTTAGTTTTGCCGAGAGAGCGAGAGAGAGTGAGCACGAAAATTATAGTTTTGTGTCATGCCTGCTCTCGATCGACGAAACAACATGCGCAAATCGCTTACAATAGCAAATGTTTTGTAAATGTCGAAGGCTGCACAAGCAATCTTACCTTAAGCTTGGTTTGCAAACCGCTTGCTAAATTGCTGGCTGGGATTAGTTCAACTTCGGATTTGTTGCTTGAGTTAACTGGAGTTTAAGGCTCATCGCTCATACTAGCAAAATCTTTTTTTAATGCGAAAATTGTCATTAAGATCAGTAAAAGAATTTTTGTCTCTCATACTCTCTCTATCAGGATAGTTAAACTCCGGGTTTTTTTGCATGAATCCGCATTCTAAACTACTTTTCATACGGCAATTCACATTCTAAAGTACTTTCATACGGCAATCCACATTCTTAAGTACTTTTCATACGGCAATTCACAATCTAAACTACTTTTCATACGGAAATACACATTCTAGAGTACTTTTCATACGGCAATCCACATTCTAAACTACTTTTCATACAGCAATCCACATTCTAAAGTACTTTTCATACGGCAATCCACGTTCTAAAGCACTTTTCATACGGCAATTCACATTCTAAACTACTTTTCATATGGCAATCCACATTCTTAAGTACTTTTCATACGGCAACCCACATTCTTATCTACTTTTCATACGGAAATCCACATTCTAGAGTACTTTTCATACGGCAATCCACATTCTAAAGTACTTTTCATACAGCAATTCACATTCTAAACTACTTTTGATACGGAGCTTAAGAACTATGTCTTTCTAAAAACTTTTCCGTGTCTTTGAGAAAACTCTTGATCGCAAATCCTAGCAAGAATTGTTTGGAGTGCGAAAACTGTCATCCAGATCTTAGTCAAAGTGTTTGTTTAGCCGGCTCAATTTCAATTGTAATTATAATTCAACAATTAACACAAATCAACAAAGATTTATTATCTGTACAGTACTCATTCAAGGAATTCCCGGTTTTCTCATCAGCAGACTTTGTTGCAGTCACACTTCAACTCGACTTGCAGTGACTTGACAGTGACTTAACAGTGTCTTAACAGTGACCTAACAGTGACTTAACAGTGACTTGACAGTGACTGTATGTACTTATACACCTTTAATGAGCACGCTTGTTGCAGGTTTCAATTGTACTGACTTGGCTCAATGTGAGTGAGCTCCTTTTATTTAGAATTTATCATCCCTTATCTTCTAACTTAACTAAGGCAGTATTTGTAAGATAGCTGCGTGTGTATAAATATAGAAATGCATTCGTGGAAGGACTACACATTGCTTCCCACGAAGCATATTAAGTGCGGATGACCCTTTCAAGTGGTTTGTCTGCTGGGCTGGGCTAATCCTCGTCACTGCGGCTATTAATATTACATAAGGTGACATGTTTATGACACACATGGCGACATAGGCTACATATTGAAATATGAGATTAACACTACGTGTGGGCCGAGTTGAATATCATGTTCAAGTTCGAACAGTGACTTAACATTGACTTAACCTTGACTTTGCAGTGACTTAACATTGACATCTTCTCTTCTTCTTTTATGGCCCGATATTTAAATCACAACCGCTCAACGGTCTCGGCCGCCGCTACCAATGCCCGTCAGTTGCCTCTGTTTCGTGCGAGCTGGTTCCAGTTGTTCCCATCTCAACCCAAGACATAACAGTGACTTAATAGTGACTTAGCAGTGAGCTAACAGTGAGTTAACTGTGAGTTAACGGTGTGTTAACAGTGAGTTAACAGTTAAATTTACAATCAGACTTTATTCTTGATCAGGGCGACGAGCTGAGTCGATTGAGCTTTGTCCGTCCGTCTGTCTGTCAGTCTAAAGCTATTCTCTAGTAAGCTAGTCTCCCAGTTTTAAAGCTATTGAGCTGCAATTTTACAGAGTCTTCTTTTTACTGCACGCTGCTAATATGTCGGAACCGATCGCATGATCGCATCTTATAGCTGTCATAGGAACCATCGGTCGGAAAATGGGTCTTACTGAGAAAAACTTTTTTGTTTTCAATGTTAGCGTCCTCAAACTCGTCCATTATTAATATTATATGCTTTCAAACTGATTTGCAATCTTTGGTCAAAATCGAATGACTATATCTTATAGCTGCCATAGGACCGATCGGTCGGAAAATGGGTCTTAGTGAAAAAAAATTTGTTGTTTTCAAGTAAATCGTTCTTAAAGTCGGTGATTCTTAATATTAAACAATTTCAAACTAATTTGAAAAAGTGGATCGACATCGGGTGACTATATCTTATGGTTGCCATAGAACCGATCGGTCGAAAATGGTTCTTATTAAGAAATTTTTTTTGTTTTTAATGTTAGCGTCCTTAAACTCGCTGATTACTAATTCTATATGCTTTCAAATATATTCGCAAAATTTGGACAAAATCGGATGACGATATCTTAAGGCTGCCATATGACCGATCGGTCGGAAAATGAGTCTTAGTGAGAAAAACTTTTCTGTTTTAAATTTTATCTTTCTTAAACTCGGCGATTGGTAATTTGATACGTTTTCAAATAGATTCGCGAAATTTGGTCGGAATCAGATTTTAGTTAAAAAATTTTTTTGATTTATCTTTCTCAGTCTCTGACATTTCAAAAACAGCATTTGCAAGGGTATAAAAACTTCGGCACAGGCCTTCTCGTTTTTTGTTATATGTCGACTGCTTAAGTGCTGTGGACGATCCTCCAAGTGGTCATTTAACAGGGCCCAGAAGAAAGGAAGCTCAATACAATAATTTGCCATTTCCTTGTATCCTCCCTTTTCTATCTCAGTCTCTTCAAATTTCCATTTTACACATAAACAAAATAAGCAAGGCAAGTCTTTAAATCAGCTGTTTGCCTATCGGTGATTTGATCTATAATTCCGTCGGAACTCAACTGTAGTTTGAATATTAAACTGAATTTGAGGCTCCGGTTAAATTTGTTGCAGTATGAGAAACTCAAATTCGCCTACGCTCAGGTTAGTTTGACCAGCCCATCATTGAAACGTTTTAACGCCATTTAAAATACAGGATTGACTCAACAAAATTTAGTTCAACTTTTAATAATAAAATAGGCGACGCACACCTAACTCTGACCTACTTCATCGACTGAAAAGCTGTCTGCTCTCTTATCACAAGCCTCCACATGCGTTCGGCTCTTGTCGGTTTGCTGCTGCAAACCATCCGTTTCAATAAATTTGTATTTTCATCCATTAGCCACGAGTCCTTACTGTATACAATTTTATGTATCGACGTTTTTTTTGTTTTTTTGTTCTTTATATTTGCTCCTTCAAACTCTTCCGTCCGTCCGTAATATCAGCACCCAGTCCAGTAAGCAAGTGAGCAGCAAATGTCCGGCCCGGCTCATATGCCAACTCAAGCGTTACGCTAAATCCACTTGATGGTCATTCATGGGCATGTATGTGTGTGTGTGTGTGTGTGTGCGATAGAAAGAGGCAGATGGGGAGACGTGGCCGGGGCAGCTTTTCCATTATGTGCGATATTTCATTGCATTTGATGAAAATTTCAATTTTCCACTTTGAAGCCAAATGGCGATTCATTCTCGGAATATTTGCCAAGCTTTGACAAAGCATGTCCCGCTTCCGCTTTGACCTCCCCGTCTCTCCCCCATTGGAATCGCGTTTATGGCTTTGACTTTGCCACACCCATCAGGAGCACTAGCCGCACAGTGATGGCCTCTTTGATGGCGATGATGATGATGATGACGCTGACGCCATCCATTTACAAAATGTCCGTGGTCTCCCCCATTATGCCCCGTATCCTTACCAGTGTCGGTTGGGCATTGACCGTTGCACTCTCCTGGCTGCTGCACTGCATCCATACCGCAATGGCCGTTTTGTTGTTGGCATTGTGCTGCCATTTTGCAAAATTTATTTGCCACATTTATGCAGCAATTACTCAAAGGAGCAGGTCAAATGCACCACGCACACTGGGTCAGAGTGCGACCAGAAAACGATGGATGCGAATTGGAGAAGGCAGATTGAAGAAAATTGAAAAATGGAAGGCATTTACTTGTACCTGACCCTTACAAAATACCCCACCAAATGATAATGAAGAATGAACTTAAGTTATTTGATAGCCAACTGATTTGAGAAATCAGACAAGTGAAATACCAGCCTTAGTTTTAGTGAGAAATATAATTTTAATATTTACAAAAATTCTCCGAATCGGAATCTTCCTTTTTTATACTTTGCCCAGCCGCCAGGAATTTGCCATCATCATCAAGTGATGTGCACTGCAGTGGGTACACCATATTCCTGCCGTTTTTATATCCCTTCTTGTTTTGTTTAAGACTTTTTGCGAATCTTAACGATTTGCTTATTGTGCTTCCTCCGCTTGGGCGTTGCAGCTGCTGACGCTGCTGGAACCTTCACGGGCTTCTGCACGCTAAAATTAAATTCGCTTTTAATTGCTCGAACAGCTCACACATGTTGCGCAGAGCACAAAAAACTAATTGAATTATGTGTGGGGCTCCATGACTAGACAGACAAACTGACTCCACGCAGAAGTTGGCAAAAGAAGCCGTCTAAATCATTTGGCGGCCCATTTGGTGGGTTGTTATGGGGATATCGCGATTCCGAGCCATTGACTTGAATTTGTCGTGCCTCAGCCCCGTGCAGCCATTAAGTTAGCAGCAAGTCAAACTGGTTACTGGAGGGGGTCAAATTAATGAACTTCTAAATTTCCAGCAAAACAGCTTAAGCTGCATTAACGGCCCAACTGATTTATGAATAGACTTTTAGATGAGGCCTATCTCAGAGGAAACTGCTGAAGGTCTGGTCAATTTGATCAATAAATTAAGTGTGATTGAAGCTTTCTAGGAAATAAAATTGAGAAAAAGACTTTGGAGCTTTTTCAATTGAATTATGCGGTACTTAGGGAAAAAGAAGAAGTCCTGACGGATTCAGCCTAAACGGTAAGAGAAGGAGAGCTGATATTGGATTTTTAATAGTTTCCAATTTATGGTGGTAAAGTGGGCACTAAGACGCCCCCAGGGTGTGAAATGAGAAATCCAGCACGAATCGGCGAGACTGAAATTGGCTTCAATTTACATTTTTTTCTTCTTGAATTTTGAAGACGATGTTTTCAAACTTGTGGGCGAGGGGAAGGGCGTTATAGACAAAAAACTGGATTTAAGAATAGTATACAAAATAGATAATGTTAAAAACATCTCAAATAAAAACTAAACTGCTAAACCCACTGAAGATAAGCAAAGACTGTGGTGATTCATGAAATAGCTATATAGTCAACCAGCCTTCTTTGTGGTAAGTGTGTGTCTTGTTTTTGGAAAAGTTATGAAAAAACAAGAAAGAAAGTCGGTCAAGCACGACTATAACATACTCTGCACCCTTAATGTCGCAGCTCGCATTTGGTCACGAGTTATACGCGCTCATCTCTAAGTTTCACTCTCTCTCTCTCTCTCTCTCACTAAGATTGCCGTTCAATAGAATGCTGTGGTGATGGGTGGGGGGTGGGGGGTGTTTACTGGCCGTTTTTTGCTCATAACTTGAGTATCGTTCATCCGATCATTATCATTCCTTCAGCAAATCGATAAATAATTTTGTTTACAAGATAGAAGGTACTAGGTCTAGAAGGTACGAACGATCTATCTTCAAAACTGTAGGAGATATGACGTTTTTTCCAAATTTCGGGGGCGGGAGGGGGCGTGGCAAAAATAGAAAATAAACTTGATCTGCCTGCAAGCAGAAGAAATATATGCCCCATACATGTCAAACCTCTATCTCTTACCATCTCTGAGATCTCTTCGTTCATACGGACGGACGGACGGACGGACGGACGGACAGACGGACAGACGGACAGACGGACATGGCTATATCGAATCGGCTGTTGATGCTGATCAAGAATATATATACTTTATAGGGTCGGAAACGATTCCTTCTCCCTGTTACATACTTTTGCACAAACTTAATATACTCTATGTACCTTCGGTACAGAGTATAAAAATCATAACTTATTGACCTGGAGCCTGCTAAACGTTCTATGATTGATATTTAAAGAGGTCACCAAAACAGTCATATTGTAAAACAAGAAAGAAAGTCGGTCAAGCCCGACTATAACATACTCTGTACCCTTAACGGCTCAGCTCGCATTTGCTCACGAGTTATACGCGCTCATCTCTAAGTTTCACTCTCTCTCTCTCTCTCTCTCTCACTAAGATTGACGTTCAATAGAATGCTGCGGTGGTGGGTGGGGTGGTGCTGGGTGTTTATTGGCCGTTTTTTGCTCACAACTTGAGTATCGTTCATCCGATCTTTATCATTCCTTCAGCAAATCGATAAATAATTTTATTTACAAGGTATCTCTAGAAGGTACGAACGATCTATCTTCAAAACTGTAGGAGATATGACGTTTTTTCCAAATTGCGGGGGCGGGAGGGGGCGTGGCAAAAATTGAAAATAAACTTGATCTGCCTGCAAGTATAAGAAATATATGCCCCATACATGTCAAACCTCTATCTCTTACCATCTCTGAGATCTCTTCGTTCATACGGACGGACGGACGGACGGACGGACGGACGGACATGGCTATATCGACTCGGCTGTTGATGCTGATCAAGAATATATATACTTTATAGGGTCGGAAATGATGCCTTCTCCCTGTTACATACTTTTGCACAAACTTAATATACTCTATGTACCTTCGGTACAGAGTATAAAAACAAACATTAAAACGAGAAGGCCAAGCTAACTTTGTCTGTGCCGAAGTTTTTATACCCTTGCAATGCTGCTTTTGAAATGTCAGAGTTTAAGAACGCTTACATAAAAATCAAACATTTTTGTAACTAAAATCCATTTTCCGACAGCTAAACATCTAATTTCGACCAAATTTCGCGAATCTTTTTGAAAACATATCAAATTAACAATCATTGAGTTTAAGAAAAATAAAATTTAAAATAAAACAGTTTGTTCACTTAGACTCATTTTCCGATCGGTCCTATAGCAAACATAAGATCATCATATCTTACCAGATGTCGATCAACTTTTTCAAATTAGTTTGAAAGCGTTTCATATTAATAATCACCGACCTTAAGAACGATTTACTTGAAAACAAAAAAGTTTTTTTTCACTAAGACCCATTTTCCGACCGATCGGTCCTATGGCAGCTATTAGATATAGTCATCCGATTTTGCAAATCTGTTTGAAAGCATTTAATATTAATATAATACCTTTGCAAGGGTATAACAACAAAGAAAGTCGGTCAAGCCCGACTATAACATAATCTGTACCCCCCAAAAGTTTGTATATATTTTATCATTTTAAGTTGGAAGCCACACAAAGTGGCAAAAAAGTCGTAAAGTGTGTGAAGTGCTGCCCATCGCCGTTGCGGCTGGTGCTACCCATCACAATTGTTTGTTTTCCTTAACTCGGATATCATTCATCCGATCTTTATCATTTCTTCGGCAAATCGATAAATAATCTTAATTAATAAATATGCCTAAAAGGGCGTGGCAAAAACTGAAAATAAACTTGATCCGCCTGCAAGTATAAAAAGAATATGTCCCATACATGTCAAACCTCTATCTCCTACCATCTCTGAGATCTGTTTGTTCATACAGACGGACATGGCTATATCGACTTGGCTGTTGATGCTGATCAAGAATATATAAGGTTGTCAAAAAAGTCTTGCGGTATTTTTTATTGAATTTTCAATTGTTCATAAAATTGGTTATAATAATGCGATTTAAGTCAAATATGCGCCGTTTTGTTCGATGACGAGTTCCCAACGAGATGCCAACTTCATAATGCCCCTCTTATAGAAGCTCGCTTCCCTATTGGCAAAAACTTCGGAGAGCCAATTTTCACAGGACTCTCTTGTGGCCAACTTCCGACTACCAAGCTCGTTCGCCATGGACAGAAATAGGTGGTAATCACTTGGTGCGAGATCCGGACTATACGGTGGATGCAAAAGAACCTCCCATCCGAGCTTCCGGAGCTTCTGGCGCGTCACCAAAGATGTGTGTGGCCTGGCGTGGCCAAACACGTGTTAGCGCGTGAAAAGAGCTTTCCAAAAAGCTCTAGCGTGAACCGATACGACGAATACAACTAGAACTACGCGCTTGCAAAGACAAGCTTGCGGAAATACCGCAAGACTTTTTTGACAACCTTATATATGCTTTATAGGGTCGTAAATTATTCCTTCTCCCTGTTACATTCTTTTGCAAAAACTTAATATACTCCATGTACGTTTGGTACAGAGTATAAAAAACATTAAATAAAAAAAACTATGCTCCTACAGGGACTTGATCCCACAATCTTGACGTTTTCTAAGTAAATGTCTGGTCCACTCGACCACGGCCCTTGTTGCTCGCTGAGCGGCAAAGTGTCAACTGCTTACATTGTTAAGCATGATTTTGACGCCAAGTCTTGGTTATGTCTGATAATCGAGTGAGCAAATGCGCCGTCATACGTGTGTTCAGTCTTCGAGGTCCCGAGTTCGAGTCCCAGTAAAGTAAGTAAAAACAAGTAAGAAAGTCGGTCATGACCGACTGTAATATACTCTGTACCGAGTAGCAGCTGAAAGCAGCGCTGTTGCTGCACTGCGGTAGCGAACTCTCTTTGGGTCATAGCTTGAGTATCGTTCATCATACTTCTTATCCAACATTTTTGAGGGATTTTAAAACTGACCGATAGATGGCGCCACTACTGTGTCCAATTGGAACCACCACTTTCTTTTGGTCATAACTTGAGTAACGTTCACCCGACCTTTATTTCCTCTGCAAATCGATAGAAAATTTTGATTACTAAATATCTCTTAAATGTACGAACCATCTAGCTACAAAACTGATGAAGATATTACGTTTGTAACAAATTGCGAGATCTAAAGCCGATTTAATATAAAACCAAGAATTTTAATCTCAAATTTTGAGCTTGATTTCAGTATTTTCGGCTTGGATCCAAGAATATTCCGTCTTACAGTAATTTTGACATCAAAACTACTTCATACCTAGCACGATCGGCTAGATTTTTTCTCTAAGTGCCCAAGTGACTTAAACCTCGGTTTGTAAGGAAAGTATGCCAAATAGTTTGTGATTTAAAATGCCCGGAAAACTCTGTGAAAATTATTTTTCATCCAATTGAGTTGAAACTCGGTTTGTACCTATAAACAATCATAATAATAATGTGATTCCAATTGATTCGGCACCCACTCATGCAAAAACTAATTCAAATCTTACTCTATAGCCGAACTCACCTATTGAATTGATTGACTCAACTTGATGTTCTGATTCAAAATGATATTGGGCAATTACTGCAAACTCGAACACATCATTTCTATTATTAATTCAATTACAAAACGTTGGCAGTGTAAACTGCACTCTCTGCTTGTACCATAACATGACCATAGTTCAGCATCATTTGGCGTCTCCATTGCCAGGCACTTCCGCTGGCAAACTGAGTCCGGGCTTTACTATGTACAACATACCACCATATGCACCTCCGGCTCTACCCCCCTTGCACTCGTTTCATTCATCTCGGGTTTTGCACTTTGTACGTTCTTCGGCAAAGTTTCTGTGGCTTCCGCCGTTTTGCTACCCATGTAGGTGCGAAATGCACGTCGTCTGTAACTGTGTGTGTGTGCTTAGCGCATATGCTGGCTGGCTGGGTCTTATGACTTAATAAATACTCCCCAGTGCAATGTGCGGCAATGTGTGTGTGTGTGGGCTGGCAATTTAATAACAAAAGCAAACGGCATTGGAAAAAAAAGCTACCCACTAGACTTGCAGAGAAGAAAAGGAAAGAATGCTTTTGATGTACTTACAAGTTAGTACACTCAGAAAACGCGGTCAAGTTATAAACTTCCGAGATGAATGATCAAATTCGAATTTCTTTATTTTGCACTGTTTTTAACAGAAGCTTAACAGAGATATGTAACAGATTAACATTTGAAAAGGAACTTCAGGTTTAAAATTTATAATTTGATCGTTTTACCAAAGATTTCAGTGAGTAATGACCTAAGCGATTATGATTATGACCAAATTGAGAGTTTACTAATTTTTGTTCGACTTTTAGTTTTTATTATTTTACTTTTGACACTGATTATTTCCTTATTAATTGATCGTAATTGTAAAGTGAGTTTGACAGAAATGTAGCTTTACCCTCTAGTACGGCCGACCCACGCTGTATCAACGTTCCGTCGACGATTTTGTGACTGTCGTTGACTCGCTCAATACGTTATCGGCTCTTCAGGCACGCTAGGTCGACGCAATGCCATGCAGAGAAGCAACATAAGCGACGCTCGTTCGACCCAATGACATGCATGGGGCGACTTAAGCTACGCTCGTTCGACCCAATGCCATGTATGGGCCGACTTTAGCGACACTCGTTCGACACGCCTTCGACCCATGTTACAATTTGACAGGCGGCACGACGCATCACCGTACAAAGAGCAACGCTGGGTTGACGAAAATAGAGTGACTGACCCCAGACGTACTAAAGGGTATTTATTATCCAGGTCAATAAGTTATGTTTTTGTTCATAACTTTTCTAAAACAAGACTCACACACACACCACAAAGGAGACTGGTTGACTATATAGCTGTTTCATGAATCACCACGATTCAATCATCAGCAGTCTTTGCCTGTCTTTTGCGGGCTAGCAGAGGCTACCTCATGCCAGCATTGCTATAACCGCTTGGGAATTCCAAAGGCAGGCTTATAGCTAAATTAACATCAGCAACCAACGCCAAGTCACAAAAGCTTTGAGTGTGTGTGTGTGCGCCCTGTAATTGACTAACTAGTTTTCATCCGATTGAGTTGAAACTCGGTTTGTAAGAATAGTATGCAAAATAATTTGAAATGTGATTTGGCAATTTTGGAAAATCCGCCTCCTACCGGTTATCGTATAATTTTTTCTAAGTGTAGGTACGCAGGCAGGCAGCAACTTGTGGAAAACCTCTGGCCAAGCCCGGATGTCAGTTTGTTTAAATGTCTTTATCAGAATTCCACAGATCGACCCCTTTTCACTAGACATCAGTAGACTTAGCTGTCTAACTCTTGGCACCTTAAGCCCACACATTAAAGACCATTTAACTAACTTAGGTCTCTACTCCCCATTGGGCTGCGGACATTCTTTGCCGTAGAAGAAGTTGTATGCTAATTAAAGGCAGTCAGGCAATTCATCAATTGCTGGTCCCTTCCCCGTCTCCGGGCCATTTCTAATAGTGTAAATGGTGCAGAGCAGGGCTAAATATCCGTTCTATCAAATTCAATTAAAGTTGACATGGGTTCACAGCTGCCGGTGGAGTCGAGTGGCCTGACAGTCCCCCATACCAATTCACTTTCCGACCTGCTCGGTATCCAATTTTTGATTCAATTTCCACGACAAACACACACACACACACACACACACGAAGTGGCAAAAGAAATACTCGTTAAGAGGAGGCGGGACAACAATCTGCACTGATACGCATACACCATTGCCATGGCCATTGCCATGTCCCAATGTCCCAGTCCCAGTGTCTGTGAAGTGGGCAACGCCCAAGCGTAATAAGACACGAACATAAAGAAGGAAAAGGCTCTGCTCCGTTTTTTTTTTTTTTTTTTGGGCAATTGCTCCACGCTGTATTTCTTGAATTAAACAAACACTTTCCCGCTCACAGAGCGATGGCCGAAGGGTCTCGAAAGGAAGCACAAACAAAATTTGCAACTGCCTCCGACTCGAAAGACCAAGTCCAGTTTTGATCAGGCAAGCATGCAGTTTGTGGGTCAGGGAGAGAGGAGGCCCTCCTTCCGGTTTGCTCGAGTGTAAATTTGCTCGTTAAATTTGTTGGCACTCTCGACTAATTTGCACTGGTAACGGGCCAAGGGGCAAGCGGTGAGCAGGCGTAATGTTTTTGCATCAGACTAATTGAAAAGACAACTGGAAAAGGCCAACAGCAAAAAAGGATTGGTGGGTGGGGAAAGAAGAGACATTTATATATACAACAAATTGTACAGATGTTAAGCGGTAAGGTTGGGGTGAAGGACGGGCGTATGGTTTTAGAAATCTGGCATAGAAATGTAACTAATGCACTAGCTAAATGCGGCAGCAGTGGCTCAGCAGCAGGTGTGGTTGGGCTCTATACAATCGCAATGACAAATTAAACAATTTGTTTTCGTTTGACAATGAAAAAACAAATAATAAATGTCAAATAGACCAGTCTACAGCTTTTTTAGAATGAGCACGGTTGTAAGATTTCATTTGTGCTGACTGGCTCAGTGTGAGCGAGCTGCTTTTTATTAAGAATTTCTCATCCCTTAACTTCTAAACTTATCTAAGGCAGTATTTATAAGATAGCTGCGTGTGTATATATATTATATATAAAAATGCATTCGTGTGAGGAATACACATTGCCTCACAAGATGCATATTAAGTGATGGGAACCGCATGACATTTTCAAGTGGTTCCCATGGTTGATCCTTTTCAAGTGGTGTGTCTGCTGGGCTGGGCTGATACTTGTCACTGCGGCTATTAATTGTGACGAGTCACAAACCAAAAAAGGTTGTAAATATAAATAAATAAGCCCACCGTTAAAATTCAAACTGGTAACGGATATTGTTATTTCAAGTAAGGCGCCTAATGCAAAAATATCGATAACTATCGAGAAAGTATCGA
>JBAMBO010001113.1:0-56199 GCA_037044535.1 Lordiphosa magnipectinata
ATGAAAGTTGAAATCGAAAACGAAATCGAAAACGAAATCGAAAACCAAGACGAAAACTAAAATGAAAGTGAATTCGAAATCGAATACGAAATCGAAAACGACATCGAATTCGAAATCGAAATCCTAAACGAAAAAGAAATCGAAAAATAAATCAAGAACGAAATCGAAAACGAAATCGAAAATGAAATCGAAAACCATAACGAAAACGAAAACAGTATCAAAAATGAAATCAAAATCGAAATCGAAAACGATAACGTAAAGGAAATTGACAACGAAATTGAAAACAAAAACCAAAACGAAATCGAATACGAAATCGAAAACGAAATCGAAACCGAAATCTAAAACGAAATCGAATTCGAAAACGAAATCGAAAACTAAATCAAGAAATCGAAAACGAAATCGAAAATGAAATCGAAAACGAATTCGAAAACTAAACCGAAAACAGAAACCAAAACAAAATCGAAAACGAAACCGATATCGAAAACGAGAACGAAATCGAAAACCAAAACGAAATCGAAAACATAGACGAAATCGAAAACCACATTGAAAAGAAATTCGAAATCGAATACGAAATCGAAGTTGAAATCGAAAAAGAAGTCGAAAACGAAATCGAAAATGAAGTCGCAAACAATAACCAAAACGAAATCGAAAACGAAATCGAAAAAGATATCGAAAATAGAGTCGAAATTGAAATCGAAAACCATAACCAAAACGAAACCGAAATCAAAAACAAAAACCATAACGAAGTCGAAAATGAAAACCAAAACGAAATCGAAAATGAAATCGAAAACAAAAACCCAAATCGAACACGAAATCGAAAACGAAACCGAAATCGATAACGAAATCGAAAATAGAATCGAAATAAAAATCGAAAACGTAATCATAAACGAAAAAATCGAATCGAAAACGAATCCAAATAGAAATCGAAATCGAAAACCATAACGAAAACGAAAACAAAATCAAAAACGAAATCAATAAAGAAATTGAAAACGATAACGTAAAGGAAATCGACAACGAAATCGAAAACAGAAACGATAAACCAAAACGAAATCGAAAAAAAATCAAGTCGAAATCGAAAACAAAAAGAAACGAAAACGAAATCGAAATCGCAAACGTAAACCAAAACGAAATCGAAACCGCAACCGAAAACGAAATTGAACGAAGTTGATATCGAAAATTAAATCGAAAACTAAAATGAAATCGAAATCAATAACGAAAACAATAACCAAAACGAAATCGAAAACGAAATCGAAAACGAAATCGAAAAGCGAAATCGAAAACAAAAACCAAAACGAAACCGAAATCGAAAATAGAATCGAAATAGAAATCGAAGTCGAAAACTATAACGGAAACGAAAACAAAAAGAAAAACGATATCAAAAACGAAATCGAAAACGATAACGAAAACGAAATCGACAACGAAATCGAAAACAAAAACGAAAATGAAATCGAAGTTGAAATAGAAAACGAAATCGAAAACCAAGACGAAATCGAAAACTAAAATGAAAGCGAATTCGAAATCGAATACGAAATCGAAAACGACATCGAATTTAAAAACGAAATCCTAAACGAAAACGAAATCGAAAAATAAATCAAGAACGAAATCGAAAATGAAATCGAAAACCATAACGAAAACGAAAACTGTATCAAAAATGAAATCAAAATCGAAATCGAAAACGATAACGTAAAGGAAATCGACAACGAAATCGAAAACAAAAACCAAAACGAAATCGAAAACGCAATCGAAAACGAAATTGAAACCGAAATCTAAAACGAAATCGAATTCGAAAACGAAAACCATATACAAAACGAAATCGAAAAATAAATCAAGAAAATCGAAAACGAAACCGATATCGAAAACGAGAACGAAATCGAAAACCAAAACGAAATCGAAACGATTAAGAAAACGAAATCGAAAACATAGACGAAAAAGAAAACCACATTGAAAAGGAATTCGAAATCGAATTCGAAAACGAAGTCGAAAACGAAATCGAAATTGAAGTCGAGAACCACATTGAAAATCAAAACAATATCGAAAACGAAATCGAAAACGAAAACCAAAACGAAATCGAAAACTAAAACCACAACGAAATCAAAATCGAAATCGAAAACGATAACGAAAAGGAAATCGAAAACGATATCGAAAACGTGAACGAAATCGAAAACAAAAATTAAACCGAAACGAAAACGAAAACCAAAACGAAAACGAAGTCGAATACGAAAACGAAATTGAAAACGAAATCGATAACGAAATCGAGATCGAAAACGAAAACCATAACCAAAACGAAATCAAAATCGAAATCGAAACGGTAACGATAACGTAAAGGAAATCGACAACGAAATCGAAAACAAGAACGAAAACCTAAACGAATTCGAAATCGAAATCGTAATCGAAATCGAAGTCGAAAACGAAAATGAAATCGATAACGAAAATTAAATCGAAAACGAAATCGAATACGAAATCGAAATTAAAAACGAAAACGATATCGAGATCGAAAACGAAAACCAAATCCAAAACGAAATCAAAATCGAAATCGAAAACGCTAACGATAACGTAAAGGAAATCGACAACGATATCGAAAACAAAAACGAAAACCTAAACGAATTCGAAACCGAAATCGAAAACGTAATCGATATCGAAAACGAAATCAATAACGAAAATGAAATCGAAAACGAAATCGAATTAACGAAAACCGAAAGATATCGAAAAATAAATCGAAAACGAAATCGAAAACAAGAACGAAATCGAAACTATTAAGAGAACGAAATCGAAAACAAGAGACGAAAACCAAAGTGAAAAGGAAATTCGAAATCGAATACGAAATCGAAAACGAAATCGATAACAAAAATGAAACCGAAATCGAAAACGAAAAAAAAAACGAAAACGAAGTCGAAAACGAAATCGAAATTGAAATCGAAAACCAAATTGAAAATCAAAACGATATCGAAAACGAAATCGAAAACGAAAACCAAAACGAAATCGAAATCAGAACCAAAACCAAAACCAAAACGAAATCAAAATCGAAATCAAAAACGATAACGAAAAGGAAATCGAAAACGAAATTGAAAATCAAAACGATATCGAAATCGAAAACAAAAATTAAACCGAAAACGAAATCGAAAACAAAAACGAAAACCTAAACGAATTCGAAACCGAAATCGAAAACGTAATCGAAATCGAAAACGAAAATGAAATCGATAACGAAAATGAAATCGAACATCGAAATCGAAAACGAAACGAACGAAAACGATATTGAAAAGAAATCGAAAACAAGAACGAAATCGAAAACGAAATCGAAAACCAAAACGAAATCGAAAACCAAATTGAAAACGAATTCGAAATCGAATTCGAAAACGAAAATCAAAACGAAAACGAAATCGAAAACCAAATCGAAAATGAAATCGAAATCGAATCGAAAACGAAAACGAAAACGAAAACGAATTCGAAACCGAAATCGAAAACGAAATCGATATCGAAAACGAAATCGAAACGATAATGAAATCGAAAACGAAATCGAAAACAAAGACGAAATCGAAAACCAAATTGAAAAGGAATTCGAAATCGAATACGAAATCGAATTCGAAAACGAAAACCAAAACGAAAACGAAGTCGAAAACGAAATCGAAAACCAATTGAAAATCAAATCGATAATCGAAAACGAAATCGAAAACGAAAACCAAAACGAAATCGAGATCGAAAACGAAAACCAAACCCAAAGCGAAATCAAAATCGAAATCGAAAACGCTAACGATAACGTAAAGGAAATCGAACACGATATCGAAAACCAAAACGAAAACCTAAACGAATTTGAAACCGAAAACGTAATCGATATCGAAATCAATAACGAAAATGAAATCGAAAACGAAATCGAATTCGAAAACGATATCGAAAAATAAATCGAAAACGAGAACGAAATCGAAAACGAAATCGAAATTGAAATCGAAAATCAAAACGATATCGAAAACGAAATCGAAAACGAAGACCAAAACGAAATCGAAATCGAAAACGTGGACGAAATCGAAAACGAAAATGAAATCGATAACAAAAATGAAATCGAAATCGATGACGAAAATAATATCGAAAACGAAATCGAAAACCAAAACGAAAACCAAAACGAAATCGAAAACCAAAACCAAAACGAAATCGAAAAATAAATCGTAAACGAAATCGAAAACAAAATCGAAAACAAAAATGAAACCGAAATCGAAAACAAAAATGAAACCGAAAACCAAAACGAAAACGAAGTCGAAAAAGAAATCGAAATCGAAAACGAAAACCATAACCAAAACCAAATCGAAATCGAAATTGAAACGATTTAACGATAACGAAATCGAAACCGATATCGAAAACGCAATCGAAATCGCAAATGAAATCGAAATCGATTACGAAAAGGAAATCGAAAACAAAAACTAAAACGAATCCGAAAATGATATTAAAATCGATAATAAAAACGAAATAGAAATCGAATACATAATCGAAAACGAAATCGATAACCAAAACGAAAACAAATCGATTTAAAATCGAATTCGAAAAAGAAATCGACAAACAAAACGAAATCGAAACGAAAATGAAAACAAAAAAACAAGACGTAATCGAAAACCAAAATGGAAACGAATTCGAAATCGAATACGAAAACGAAATCGAAATCGAAAACCATAACCAAAACGAAATCGAAACTGAAACGATTTAACGATAACGATAACGATAACGAAATCGAAACCGAAAACGAAGTTGAAAACGTATTCGATATCGAATTCGAAAACGAAATCGAAACGTAAACGAAGTCGAAAACGAAATCGAAATTGAAACCGAAAACGAAATCGAGATCGAAAACGAAAACCATAACCAAAACGAAATCGAAAATTGAAACGATTTAACGATAACGAAATCGAAACCGAAAACGAAATTTAAAACGTATTCGAAAACGAAATCGAAACGTAAACGAAGTCGAAAACGAAATCGAAATTGAAACCGAAATCGAGATCGAAAACGAAAACCATAACCAAAACGAAATAGAAATTGAAACGATTTAACAATAACGAAACCGAAATCGAAAACGAAATCGAGATCGACAACGAAAACCATATACAAAACGAAATCGAAATTAAAACGATTTAACGATAACGAAATCGAAATCGAATTCAAAAACGAAAACCAAAAATAAACGAAAACGAAATCGATAACAAAAATGAAACCGAAATCGAAAACGAATAAAAAAACGAAAACGAAGTCGAAAACGAAATCGAAATGGAAATAGAGAACCAAATTGAAAATCAAAACGATATCGAAAACGAAAACCAAAACGAAATCGAAAACTAAAACCGCAACGAAATCAAAATCGAAATCGAAAACGATAACGAAAAGGATATCGAAAACGATATCGAAAACGTGAACGAAATCGAAAACAAAAATTAAGCCGTAAACGAAATCGAAAATGAAAACCAAAACGAGAACGAAGTCGAATACGAATACGAAATCGAAATTGAAAACGAAAAAGAAATCGATAACGAAATCGAGATCGAAAACGAAAACCATAACCAAAACGAAATCAAAATCGAAAACGGTAACGATAATGTAAAGGAAATCCACAACGAAATCGAAAAAAACAACGAAAACCTAAACGAATTCGAAACCGAAATCGAAATCGTAATCGAAATCGAAAACGAAAATGAAATCGATAACGAAATTGAAAACGAAATCGAGATCGAAAACGAAAACCATAACCAAAACGAAATCAAAATCGAAATCGAAAACGCTAACGATAACGTAAAGGAAATCGACAACGATATCGAAAACAAAAACGAAAACCTAAACGAATTCGAAAACGTAATCGATATCGAATACGAAATCAATAACGATAATGAAATCGAAAACGAAATCGAATTCGAAAACAAAAAAGAATATCGAAAAATAAATCGAAATCGAAAACGAGAACGAAATCGAAAACGAAATCGAAAACCAAAACGAAATCGAAACTATTAAGGATACGAAATCGAAAACAAAGGCGAAATCGAAAACCAAATTAAAAAGGAATTCGAAATCGAATACGAAATCGAAAACGAAATCGATAACGAAATCGATAACAAAAATGAAACCGAAAACGAAAAAATAAACGAAAACGAAGTCGAAAACGAAATCGAAATTGAAATCGAAAACCAAATTGAAAATCAAAACGATATCGAAAACGAAATCGAAAACCAAAGCGAAATCGAAATCGAAAACCAAAACCAAAACGAAATCAAAATCGAAATCAAAAACGATAACGAAAAGGAAATCGAAAACGATATCGAAAACGTGAACGAAATCGAAAACAAAAATTAAACCGAAAACGAAATCGAAAACCAAAACGAAAACGAAGTCGAATACGAAATCGAAATTGAAAACGAAAACGAAATCGATAACGAAATTGAGATCGAAAACGAAAACCATAACCAAAACAAAATCAAAATCGAAATCGAAAACGGTAACGATAACGTAAAGGAAATCGACAACGAAATCGAAAACAAAAACGAAAGCCTAAACGAATTCGAAACCGAAATCGAAAACGTAATCGAAATCGAAAACGAAAATGAAATCGAACATGAAATCGAAAACGAAAACGAAAACCAAAACGAAAACGATATCGAAAAATAAATCGAAAACGAGAACGAAATTGAAAACGAAATCGAAAACCAAAACGAAATCGAAACGATTAAGTAAACGAAATCGAAAACAAAGACGAAATCGAGAGACAAATTGAAAAGGAATTCGAAATCGAATTCGAAAACGAAAACCAAAACGAAACCGAAATCGAAAACAAAGACGAAATCGAAAACCAAATTGAAAAGGAATTCGAAATCGAATACGAAATCGAATTCGAAAACGAAAACCAAAACGAAAACGAAGTCGAAAACGAAATCGAAAACCAAATTGAAAATCAAAACGATATCGAAAACGAAATCGAAAACGGAAACCAAAATTGAAATCGAAAACCAAAACCAAAACGAAATCGAAAATCAAATCGAAAACGATAACGAAAAGGATATCGAAAACGATATCGAAAACGTGAACGAAATCGAAATCGAAAACCAAAATGAAATCGATAACAAAAATGAAATCGAAATCGATGACGAAAATAATATCGAAAACGAAATCGAAAACCAAAACCAAAACGAAATCGAAAAATAAATCGTAAACGAAATCGAAAACAAAAATGAAACCGAAATCGAAAACGAAAACGAAGTCGAAAAAGATATCGAAAACGAAATCGAAAACCATAACCAAAACAAAATCCAAATCGAAATTGAAACGATTTAACGATAACGAAATCGAAACCGAAATCGAAAACGCAATCGAAAATGAAATCGAAATCGATTACGAAAATGAAATCGAAAAAAGGAATCCGAAAATTATATTTAAATCGATAATAAAAACGAAATAGAAATCGAATACATAATCGAAAACGAAATCGATAACCAAAACGAAATCGATTGAAATCGAAATCGATTACGAAAATGAAATCGAAAACAAAAACTAAAACGAATCCGAAAATTATATTTAAATCGATAATAAAAACTAAATAGAAATCGAATACGAAAACGAAAACGAAAACCATAACCAAAACGAAATCGAAATTGAAACGATTTAACAATAACGATAACGAAATCGAAACCGAAAACGATATTGAAAACGTATTCGAAATCGAATTCGAAAACGAAATCGAAACGTAAACGAAATCGAAATTGAAAACGAAATCGAAAACGAAATCGAGATCGAAAACCATAAACAAAACGAAATCGAAATTGAAACGATTTAATGATGACGAAACCGAAATCGAGATCGAAAACGAAAACCATAACCAAAACGAAATCGAAATTGAAACGATTTAACGATAACGAAATCGAAAACCAAAACGAAAACAAAATCGAAATTGAAATCGATATCGAAATCGAAAACGAGAACGAAATCGAAAACCAAAAAGGAAATCGAATCGAAAAAGAATACGAAATCAAGATCGAAAACGAAAACCAAGACGCAATCGAAAACCAAATTGAAATCGAAACGAATAAGAAAACGAAATCGAAAACAAAGACGAAATCGAAAACCAAATTGAAAAGGAATTGAAAGAAAAGGAAATCGAGATCGAAAACGAAAACCATAACCAAAACGAAATTGAAACGATTTAACGGAAACGATAACGAAATCGAAACCGAAAACGAAATCTAAAACAAAAATGAAACCGATATCGAAATCGAAAAGGAAAAAATAAAAAACGATAACGATAACGAAAATGAAAATGAAATCGAAAACAAAAACCGAAACGAAATCGTAACCGAAAATGATATTGAAATCGATAATAAAAACGAAAGCGAAATTAAAAAAAAAAACGAAATCGAGAAACAAACCGAAATCGAAACGAAAAAGAACACAAGACGAGATCGAAAACCAAATTGGAAACGAATTCGAAATCGAAAATGAAAACCATAACCAAAACGAAACCGAAATCGAAATTGAAAACGAAATCGGAAACGAAATCGAGATCGAAAACGAAAACAACGAAATCGGAAACGTAATCGAAAACGAAATCGAGATCGAAAACGAAAACAACAAAAACGATAATAAAATTGAAAACAAAAACCAAAACGAAATCGAAACCGATACCGAAAATAGAATCGAAATAGAAATCGAAAACCATAACGAAAACAAAAACAAAAACGAAATCAAAACAAAATCGAAAAGGGAATCGATAACGAAATCGAAAACAAAAACGAAAACGAAATCGAAAACAATATCGAAAACGAGAACGAAATCGAAAACGAAAACCAAGACGACATCGAAAACTAAAATGAAATCGAAAACGAAATCGAAATCGAATTCGAATTCGAAAACGAAAACCAAAACAAAATCGAAAAATAAATCGAAGACGAAATCGAAAATGAAATCGAAAACAAAAACCAATTCTGAGAAAGCAAACTAAAAATCCACTGACACTTCAGCTTTTGGGCTTCGACTCAGCGGCACCTTTTTATATTAATGAGCAGCTTTCCAAAGCCTCTTACGCTATCTTTAAAGAGGCCATGCGCTTAAAAAAGCATATGCGCATCTCTTCTGTTTATACGAGGCGTGGAGTCATGCACATTACTAAGAGAGCGGGAGGCGAGGTATTGTGCATCGACAACATGCAAAAATTATTTGAGCAAAGTGAAGAGAACCCAGAAGAGCAGCGCGAAGCAACTGAAGAGTCAGCTGCAAATAATCTGTTTCGTTAGTGTATGCTGTATTCTAATAATATTCAACATTAAAAGCTATCAAAAATTCAATATTAATAATCATATAAATAGGTCCACAGCGAACAGTGTTACAATGATTAGGATTCTTACTAAAGGCCTGTTCTGAGAAGCGCGGAAAATAAATTTTTATGACGCACTCCATATAAAAAACAAGAAAAAAAGTCGGTCAAGCCCGACTATAACATACTCTGTACCCTTAACTTCTCAGCTCGCATTTGCTCACGAGTTATACGCGCTCATCTCTAAGTTTCACTCTCTCTCTCTCTCTCTCTCTCTCTCACTAAGATTGACGTTCAATAGAATGCTGCGGTGGTGGGTGGGGTGGTGCTGGGTGTTTATTGGCCGTTTTTTGCTCATAACTTGAGTATCGTTCATCCGATCTTTATCATTTCTTCAGCAAATCGATAAATAATTTTATTTACAAGGTATCTCTAGAAGGTACGAACGATCTATCTTCAAAACTGTAGGAGATATGACGTTTTTTCCAAATTGCGGGGGCGGGAGGGGGCGTGGCAAAAATTGAAAATAAACTTGATCTGCCTGCAAGTATAAGAAATATATGCCCCATACATGTCAAACCTCTATCTCTTACCATCTCTGAGATCTCTTCGTTCATACGGACGGACGGACGGACGGACGGACGGACGGACGGACGGACGGACGGACGGACAGACGGACATGGCTATATCGACTCGGCTGTTGATGCTGATCAAGAATATATATACTTTATAGGGTCGGAAATGATTCCTTCTCCCTGTTACATACTTTTGCACAAACTTAATATACTCTATGTACCTTCGGTACAGAGTATAAAAACAGTGGCGGAAACTTTCCGCGGCGAAATTTTGATTCTCTATTCTGAGACGCGCTAAATAGATAGACAATTGGCCTATCGATAGTTGACGTATCGATAGCGGTGTGGGTCGTGAGTGGATTGAATGAACAGCCATGGCGGAAATATAAGCAGCTCATTTTTTTGACGTCAAAATCGACAATGCACGGGAAACATGAACCCAAAAGAAAACGCACCGAGAGATTCAATCGCGAGGAAACTATTAGCTAAGGGCCACAAATCAGCCCAAGAAAGTTACGAAATCAGCACCGGAGTGCCATACCCCTAAAACCGTGTCCTATGCCAACGGACGCAAGCGTCCGCGCTCGATGGATGCCAAACAAACAGGTGGTGACATCCAAACCCGGTCATCAAGTTTACTACCACTGCGGACCAGCTAAAAATAGAGTTGGATAGCGATCCGACTGCTGTGGGCAGCATTGCCAGCTCCAGCGGTGTGGGCGTGGCTGTCAAATGTGAACGCCAGTAGGAGGATTTTAAACTAACGGCAAATAAAACAATAATATTACCGCTAAAAATATATTCCCCAATCTTTAGCATTGCGTTTCACTTGAGAGCCTAAATGATGGCACAGCCCAAATCCATGATTTGAAGATACTCCGAGCCGCCGTCCTGGAGACGATAGCAGCATTCCTACAAAAAAATGCATATTCAACCAACTTTGAATCAAGCTTCAAAAGTGCTACTACCCCCCATGTTGTCGCATATCTGGGCATTCGTCAGGGCCGCATGAAGCACTATGTACTCCACAAACTGCTTCAGCTGACCCACACTGTAGGCCGATGACCCAATCTCTTGTAAAAACTTCATCATCGAACGAGTTGCCCGAACGGCAGACTTCCAAATATTCCTTCAAGTAGTAGTCCGGGATTATGCCCGACATCTCAAACAGATCAGCCTTGTTGACGACATGCTCGACCCCATTAAGACGATGGCAGGACGCATATCATCTCCCAATATCCGTAAAATACACTTGTAGGCCTCCTCCTCGATCTGCACCTACTCCATGTGTGTCTCAAACGGGCAATAATTTGATCCTCGCACAACGCCTTGAACCGGAATTTGATGCCGCTACCTCCATCAACATACATATCTGTGTTCCTGTTGCGCAGCTTAAACTATTTTTGAAAAAAAAAAAACACTTTCAACTTTTGTTTGTAAACAAAACAAAACAGCTGACTACCAGTGTGGTCGTTTCTGTATTTGGTCTCTGACTTATATATGGGCTCACTAATAATTTATGTGGATGCTAAATTTATTATGTGCAATTTAGCGAGCTAAATTTTCCGCGCTTCTCAGAACAGGCATTAAACAAAAAACTGGACTGAACATTTGTCACATAAATGCTCAAAGCCTTGCTCGAAAAATCGAAGAGTTTAGATATCTGTTTGTGAAGTCAAATGTCGATGTAATTTGTGTGTCTGAAACGTGGTTCATTCCCCAATTAAGTGATGTTTTAGTTCTATGTGACGGATTTGATTTATACCGATCTGACAGAGAAAGCCATGCGGGAGGAGTTGCAATTTTTGTTAATAAAAAACTTAAAGGCAAAGTTATGTGCAAACAGCCTCCGGAGAGTGCCATAGAATACTTGTTTCTGCAAGTTGGAGGTAGGGGTAGTGCAATAATAACTTATTGGCTGTCTCTATCGGCCGCACCGTGCCATTGACTACTCGGATGTAATGGACATAATTTCTTCACTATCATTAAGCTTTACTGATATCGTGATAACAGGCGATTTGAATAGTAATATTTTATTAGAGCGACATTTGTCCTTATAAATGGCATCTATGGGATTAAATCTTGTCAATACAACTACTCCTACGCATTTCTCTGGCACTACTGATACCTTGCTTGACGTTTTTTTTGTTAGTGATACGGACAAAATTTTATTGTATGACCAGATCGCAGTACGAGCTTTCTCCAAGCACGATCTCATCTTCATAACATACGAGTTTAATCCTATACTAAGCGACGCAACCGTCTGGGATAGGGACTTTAAACACATTGACTACAAACAACTTCAGGACCTCTATAATTGGAACACAATTTATTCTTTTTCAGACGTCAATTCCCAGTTAAGTGAACTCTCCTCTTATATAAATATATTATATGACAAATTTGTACCACTAAAATGCAAAAATTATAATGAAATGCATAAACCTTGGTTTTCACGGGATATTGTGAAAAAAAATTACAGATCGTGACACAGCTTATAAAATGTGGAAGAGGTACAAGACTTTTGATCACTATATGTGGTTTAACATACTTAGAAGTCTTGTAAATAATATGATCAATACCGCAAAGCGTAATCAGTATACGAATAAATTTAGAAGTGTAATATCCACCAAACAGAAATGGACTGAATTAAGGAAACTGGGAGTTGGTAAGGCGAAATCCTTTCATAAAGTGACTACTGATTTTAATGACCTGAACCAAAAATTTATGCAATCAAACGTTCCTGACTAGTCCTTACCTTGACGTTGTAGTAGCTAATAACTGTGATAGTAGCTTTAGTTTTATGTGTGTAAACCCATGTGATGTCCTCGAATAGATGATATGCACCCAAAAGTCTTCAATCTCATATTGCCAAAAATTTTAAACCATGTGACTCATATATGTAACACCGCATTTACTACCTCAACTTTCCCAGATAATTGGAAAATTGCCACAATAATCCCTGTTCCAATGGCAAACAATGATTACAGGCCAATATCCATTCTGCCCTTTTTATCTAAAGTATTCGAGCACTTAATGTCGCAACAGATAAACAATTTTTTAGTTCTTAACCCAGTGTTAAAAAACATGCAATCTGGCTTTCGAAAGCATAGAAACTGCATCATAGCAATTTTAAATGTGACTGAAGACATTCGAAGGCAACTCGATTACAGCCAGGTGACATTTCTCACATTACTAGATTTTAGTAAGGCTTTCGATACAGTACAACACGACATATTATGCACAAAATTAAGCAATTTTTTCAACTTTACTGACACTGCCATCAAACTGGTATCTTCGTACTTGTGTGGTAGAAGACAAGCAGTATTTACCCACGAAGAAATGTCTACATTTTTGCCTGTCAAATGCGGTGTACCTCAGGGCTCAATTCTTGGTCCTCTTCTGTTTTCGATGTATATTAACGATCTCCCTGTCTCATTGTCAAACTGTAATGTCCACATGTATGCTGATGATGTCCAATTGTATGTTAGTTGTCCACTAGGAAGTATAAATGAGTGTGTTAATTTATGTAACAGTGAACTGTCTAAAGTCAGTAAATGGGCTCAATGTAATGGACTTTCTCTGAATCCGTCTGAATGTAAGTGTATCGTTATTTATAAAAAACTGCTGAGCACTGAATCGGTATCAAATTTAATGCTCAATAGTACACCAATCCAATATGTAGAGCAAGTGGTCAATCTTGGCATAACAATTAATAAGACTCTCTCCTGGAGTGACCATGTAATTAAAGCCACTGGAAAAACATTTGGACAAAATAGGCAACCTTTACTGACTCAGCAGTTTTTACCAACTGAAATCAGACTAGCAATAGCAAAAACTTACCTGACACCCTCGCTGTGCTATGGAATATAAATATTTGGAAATTGTGATGTTGCTTCTCAGCAGAAACTTACAGTAGCATATAATAATATCGCCAGATTCGTGTACAATGTTGGAAGAAGAGAGCATATATTAAGTTTCGCCAAACAAATTTATCAACTAAATTTTAAATCTTGGACCGATTTTAAAAATCTACTGCTTTTGCACCGAATGTTTTTTACAAAGGAGCCAAGCTACTTATTTGACAAATTATGTTTCAGCTCATCGTCTAGAACTAAAAATATCAATAGCATTCGTCATAAATTATCCTGCTCAGAACGCCAATACTTCGTACACACTGTTCGTTTGTGGAGACAATTACCCCCTCAATTACAGGTAGTTAGTAGCGCAGCGCAATTTAGTGACAAGCTTAGACAGTTCTTGTTGTTAAACAATTAATTAATTAAAATATAAAACAATTGTTGTAATTTCACTTCCAGATAACCTCCAATAATAAGTCTTTTAGATTTAGTTTTAGTTCTTGTTTTATTTAAGTTTTTCAATCGCGTCAACTTGTCACTTCTATCCTCAAACTCCGACTGTACTTGAGCTACAAGAGTATGGCAGAAGATTCAGCTACTTCCTTGTTCGCTCTCTCTCTGTCTCTCTCTCTCTCTCATTCTCGTGTTCTCTGGTCATTGTAGCTTTTGCATTGAGAGGTATTTTACAGTGGTATTGAGGCAAGCAATATTTACTGAAGATTTCAACAACAATTTTAAAATTTTTCGATTCGCCTATAGCAGATGTAGTAATAATGTAACTTTAGATTTAATTAGGTTAATACTCTCTTTTCCATGTTTGTGTTTTTCTCTCTAGTGACTAGCGCATTAATTTATAACTTTTCCCTTGTCGCACTAGGATGTAAGAATGATAACAATAATAATAACTAAAAAAAAAAAAAACCCCGATTCGAAAATGAAACCGAAATCGAAAACGAAATCGAAAATAGAATCGAAATAGAAATCGAAAACGAAATCGAAAATAGAATCGAAATAGAAATCGAAATGGAAAACCATAACGAAAACAAAATCCAAAACGAAATCGAAAACGATAACGTAATGGAAATCGGCAACGAAATCGAAAACAAAAACGAAATCCAAAACGAAATCGAAAAATAAATCAAAAACGAAATCGAAAACGAAGTCGAAAATAAAAATGAAACCGAAAACGAAATCAAAATCGCTAACGAAAACCAAAAAGAAAACGAAGTCGAAAACGAAATCGAAATTGAAAACGAAAACGAAATCGAAATCGAGATCGAAAACGAAAACCATAACCAAAACGAAATCGAAATTGAAACGATTTAACGATAACGATAACGATTATGAAAACGAATTTGAAACCGAAAACGTAATCGAAAACGAAAATTAAATCGAAATCGAAAACGAAAATGAAATCGAAATTGCAATCCAAAACGAAATCAAAAATGAGAACGAAATCGAAAACGAAATCGAAAACCAAAACGAAAACGAAACGAAAATGAAAACGCAATCCAAAACGAAAACAAAGACGAAATCGGAAACCAAATTGAAAACGAATTCGAAATCGAATACGAAATCGAATATGAAAACGAAATCGAATGCGAAAACCAATACGAAAATAAAATTGAAATCGAAAACGAAAGAGAAAACGAAATCGAAAACGAAAACCGAAACGACATCGAAAACCAAAACGAAATCGAAATCGAAACCCAAAACGAAAACGAAATCCAATAACAAATCGAAAACGATAACGAAAAGGAAATCGAAAACGAAATCGAAATCGAAATTGTGAACGAAATCGGAAACGAAAATGAAATCGAAATCGATAACGAAAATTATATCGAAAACGAAAACCCAAACGAAATCGAAAGGCAAAACGAAAACACAATCGAAAACCAAAACCAAAACGAAAACGAAAACGAGAAATAAATCGAAAACGAGATCGAAATCGAAAAAAAAAGAGAAGGCCAAGCTAACTTCGTCTGTGCCGAAGCTTTTATACCCTTGCAAATGCTGTTTTTGAAATGTCAGAGTTTAAGAACGCTTACATAAAAATCTAACAATATTTTAACTAAAACCCATTTTCCTACAGGTAAACATCTGCTTTCGACCAAATTTCTCGAATCTTTTTGAAAACATATCAAATTAACAATCGCGGAGTTTAAGAAAGATAAAATTTAAAACAGAAAAGTTTTTCTCACTAAGACTCATTTTTCGACCGATCGGTCCTATGGCAACCATAAGATATAGTCACCCGATGTCGATCAACTTTTTCAAATTAGATTAATATTAAGAATCACCGACTTTAAAAACAATTTATTTGAAAACAAAAAAGTTTTTTTCACTAAGACCCATTTTCCGACCGATCGGTCCTATGGAAGCTATAAGATATAGCCATCCGATTTTGACAAAAATTTGTAAATCTGTTTGAAAGCATATAATATTAATTATCGCCGAGTTTTATGACGCTAACATTGAAAACAAAAAAGTTTTTCTGACTAAGAACCATTTTTTGACCGATGGTTCCCATGGCAGCTATGTCATGCGGTTCCGACAAATTAAAAAGAAGACTCTGTGCAAAATCTGAGCTCGGTAGCTTTAAAACTGAGAGATTAGTTTGCGTAGAAACAGACGGACAGAGAGACGGACAGACAGACGGATGGACAAAGCTCAATCGACTCAGCTCGTCGCCCTGATCAAGAATATATATAGTTTATGGGGTCGGAAATAAATATTTCTATGCGTTGCAAACTTCTGGGCAAAATTATAATACCCTTTGCAAGGGTATAAAAATGAAACCGAAAACAAAAATGAAGTCGAAAGCCAAAACGAAAACGAAGTCGAGACTGAAAACGAAATCGAAAACGAAAATGAAACCGAAATCGAAAACAAAAATGAAACTGAAAACCAAAACAAAAACGAAATCGAAAACGTAATCGAAAACGAAAACCATAACCAAACCGAAATCGATATCGAAATTGAAACGATTTCACGATATCGATAACAAAAACGAATTCGAAAAAGAAATCGAAAACGAAAACCATAACCATCACGAAATCGATATCGAAATTGAAACGATTTCACGATAACGATAACAAAAACGAAATCGAAAACGAAAATGAAACCGGAATCGAAAGCAAAAATGAAACTGAAAACCAAAACTAAAACGAAATCGAAACCTAATCGAAAACGAAAACCATAACCAAAACGAAATCGATATCGAAATTGAAACGATTTCACTATATCGATAACAAAAACGAATTCGAAACCGAAAATGAAATCGAAAACCTAATCGGAAACGAAAACGAAAATGAAATCGAAAACGAAAACGAAAACGAAATTGATATCAAAACGAAATCCAAAACGAGAACAAAATCTATAACCAAAACGAAATCGAAATCGAAATTGAAACGATTTAACGATAACGATAACGAAATCGAAACCGAAAACGAAATCGAAAACGTATTCGAAAACGAAATCGAAAATGAAATCGATAACGTAAAGTAAATCCAAATCGATAAAGAAAATGAAATCGAAATCGAGATCGAAAACGAAAACCATAACCAAAACGATATCGATATCGAAATTGAAACGATTTCACGATAACGATAACAAAAACGAATTCGAAAACGAAAACAAAATCTATAACTGTCGGGAGCAGAAGGCGACAACAAATAATACTAATTCACTCATCCTAACAACATACATTGTTTGCCTAAATTATATGTAAATATTTTCCTAATCAATATCGGCTAATAGCTCAGCACTGTCACAATAACAGTTCAATCACAAGCATCGTAAGCATACGATCATTTCCAAAGCATGCATGTAAGCTTTCTATTTCTTTTCTTTGCTTTGTCAGTCGCTTGCCTTATCTCTGATCTCTCGCTCTCTTGCGCATCTCGCTCCATCATTAAACATTAGCCACAATTCAAACATTAATAAAACATTGTAAATTAAACATATACATTGCGCACAACATATAAACAATCAACACATTAAACAACAAACACATTATCGCTAAACTCAAACACATTAAAATCATACATAGTGAAAATAACCTAAAACCACCCCCCGCTAATTTCTTTTGCTTAAACGCTCGCAATATTAACTAATTGTTTTATCCGAAAGGGGATGCAAAACAGTATCTCCCCAAAACATTGGTGACCCCGACGTGATATTGTTCATAAAAAATTATACTAAAATTAATAATTTTTTGATTGCGTCTTGTGCATAATTCAGTGCCAATACCACACACATATGTACTCACGCATAAATTGGCTTGCTAATTCGAGCAACCAGTGCTTCTAAAACTGTTTCGGTGTTACAGTTGGTTAGTGCCCGCGAATACATAGTGCGCTTATATAAAGGTGGTGTGAATTTGCGGACATTAGGTCATTGGCCCATAGTTACAGCTAAGCGCCGAAAGTTTGATTTTCGTTCCCATTTGTGCTGTTCATATTCGGTGTTTGAATGAGTGACATTGCGGTTGAACATTTTTGAACAGTTAGTCGTATAAAAAATTCTAATGACGGAATTGGATTTTTATAAAGCCAAAACAGACTCTCTGTTTCGGCAAATTCAGGTGCAAAATAAATACTTCGAGTCTGAAGGAATCTCGTCGTTTGACGAATCTGACTTGGAAGTGCGGATCGAAGGAATCAATCGCATGTATGCCGATTTTGATTCAGCCCAAACCTGCCTTGAGAAGCTGAACCTGTTGGAGCTGGCCGGCGATGCGCGGCAAAAGTTCTCGGAGAGCCTATACCAGGCCAAATCAAAGCTGACTCGAGCTCTATATTGCTTGCGTGCGCCCTCCATTGTAAATTCAATTTACAATTCGCGCGCTGGAGCCCACAGATGAGAATTATACAACTGCCATCGATTTGTTAACGAAACGATTTGATAACAAGCTTTTACATTTCCAGGCACACGTGAGATCAATTTTCGGGCTAAAAGGTGTTGAGAGGGGTTCTGCTGCTGGCTTGCGCGAATTGAGTGATAAGGTCAACTCTCACCTGCGCGCTCTTAAAAGCATGGCAAAAATCGAGCAAATTTCTGACGGTTTGCTTATTCATCTCATATCATCGAAACTGGATCAAAACGCACTTGAGAAGTGGGAGGAGGCTCTGCGCACGGATGAATTGCCCAAATGGACCGAGATGTCTGGGTTTCTGGAGAAAAGGTGCCTTATGATGGAGAACGTAGAAAATGCTATGGTAACCAAATCGCATAGCAATCAGGTTGGAAAACCAACTTTTAAATCGAATCATACATCTCTCATCTCATCATCTAACTCCACACATTCATCATATTGTGCATTGTGCAATGCAAATGACCACTTAATTCTGATATGCCCCCAATTTTTGATTCTTAACCCTACCTCTCGATACAAGGAAGCCAAACGTTTTCATCTTTGCCTAAACTGCCTTCGAAAAGGGCATTGCTTGCAGCAGTGCAAGTCTGGGCATTGCCGACACTGCTCATCAAAGCACCATTCCTTGCTGCATATGGATTCAGCACCCAACCTCTCCACTTCTCAACCACAGCCACTTGCAGGCAATCAAACGCATCCTGCGTCCTCTCTCGTCTCTACCACCGTATCCCCAACTCCACCTAAAGTCTCTACAGATCAGGATTACGTGTTGCTCGCTACTGCTATTGTGCAGGTTCAAAGCCGATCTGGAGTATTTATTCCTTGTCACGCTCTTCTCGATTCGGCATCGCAACTGAATTTCGTTACATCTATAAGGAAGTTTCCTAGGCCGAGGTGCGAGTCTCAGTCTCTCCAAGGTCTCCCATAGCAAAATTTATTTGTTGCTGGGACTTCGGGACAGAGAAAAACCTAGCCCTCCCTTCACGGCCACTCCCACACAACGGCCAAATAAATGCCAGCCCCCCCTATCTTCTATGCCACAGCCACCCCGCCCTGTTGCCGCCAACCACCCGAATCCACCCGGTCTTAGCCAGTGAGCCGTCGCGGAAAACCCAAGGACGGTGCACTGGAAAGACCCAAAAGCGCCCAACGCCCACGCCGCACACGCAGAGTTCCTTCTCGAAAACGTGTACGGGCAGTCGTTGGTCGCCCATGGGAGTCAGAATCGTTGGACCCAACCGGAGGAGTTAGCAGCTGAGTAGCGCATTTGCCAAAAACATGTACACGGGAGTTGTCGCTTGCACATTATAAATAATTTAACAACTTTATTTAAACTTTGTTCCCTTCCTGTTGTCTCCTAACCGCACTTTTTAACAAATCCCTACTCCTGTGTACTGAGACCCTAGCCAGCTTACCCGGTTCCTCCGTCCGCCTGTCCTGGATCCTCCTGGATCTTGCCTCTCCACGCTCACTACTCGGGTCACATGTGGGGCTCCTCTGTTCTCGCCGTCTCTTGCTGAGCGCGTCCGTCCGTTTCTAGTCGCCAAACTTGATAAATTCGTTTTCGCCAATTTTCGAGCCCTGACCCAATTTCGGCTTGCGCGCTGTCGATCTTCGGCTTTGGTGTCGACGTCGCTGCTCTGGCTGTGTGTCGAGCGTATGCCACATGACGATCGTCCTCTCTTTCGCACGCCAGCCTTGGCCTATGTTCGCCTATCCTCTGTCGACCCGCGGTTAAGGCTTGCGTCGGCGTCGCTGCCCGTGGCCGTGTGTCAGGCGCATGCAGCGCTCGCTCTCTCTCTCGTTCTCTCTCCTTTTCGTCAGGCAGCCTTGGTCCATGTTCGACTGCTGCTGTTGGTGCGTGTTCGATCGCCCATGTTCGACCACCTGCAAGGCTTGTAACGGCAAGTTCCTCCCTTCCCCCTCATGCCCATCGTTGGCAACTACGCAGTTAACGCAGCTGCGTAAGGTCAGTGATGGGACGGTTGTTAGTGTTGAGCGGCTTTTGCTGGCTATTTAACTAACTAATACTGTGTACTGGGCCTTCGTGGCAAACTAAACTTTAACTATGATTTCATTGGACTTCCTGGCTATCTTATAACTACAAACTTAAGTACTATGATAAGTAAAAAAAATGTGAGGTCGTATTTTACGCATCCTCACACATCTCGCCTAGCCAACCAACTCCAGCTCAAAGCTCACCGCTCTCATGTCGCCATTTCGGGCATAGGGAATTCGTCCCTGCAATCAGCCAGTAAATCAATCGAGATTATGGCTCAAGCCTCCGACGCAAGCTATCGTGCTTCGTTTTCGGCTGTGATTATGCGAACCATTACCGATCATCAGCCTCATTTTGACGTGGACCACAGCGAATGGAGCATTCCTAAAAACATCGTCCTCGCCGATCCACTTTTCCACAAGAGTCAACGCATTGATCTACTCATTGGTGCAGGAATCTTTTTTGACCTTTTGTGTGTTGGCCAAATACGAATTGCCAGTCATTTGCCAACTTTGCAACTTTAACACACGGCCGAGATGGCCAAATAACCAAACGCTTTTGGGTGCATTAAGAAGAGAGCGGTCTTATCACTCTTGCTTAGACAAGGGCAAGAGTCATGTTTACCGTTTAAACAAGAGCATAAGTTAAAGTCGGCTCTAACCGACTTCGATATACCCGTTACTCATGGAAACAAATGTTTAATAGCCTTCCTGTGTGCCTGAGGTGGGACAGCCGAAAAGTATGCAACATTTTTCTAGCTCGGCTATTTATCATCCGATCTTGATGAAATTTTCAGGGCTTATAGATGTTGCGAATATAAATCTAAGTTTTAAATTTGAGATCGATATCTCAAAAATTGTGGGAGTTATTCAACATTTTTTATTGTGGGGGCGGGGGTGGGCGTTGCAAAATAAAAATTTGAAATAAACTTGATCTGCGTGCAGACAATAGGAGTCTAGATTTCAAAATTGGTTGCTCTAGCTCTTCTAGTCTCTGAGATCTAGGTGTTCATACAGACAGACGGACGGACGGACAGACGGACATGGCTATATCGACTCGGCTGTTGATGCTGATCAAGAATATATATATATGGTCGGAAATGATTCCTTCTGCCTGTTACATACATTTGCACGACTTTAGTATACCCTTTTACTCTACGAGTAACGGGTATAAAAATTTTAATTTTTAAATAGATAAGTGCATGTTAGTTTTAAGAGAAACTTAGTAAGAGCACTTTGCAATATACGGCCAGATAATCGTATATTGATCGAAGGCTCAAAGAGAGAAAGAGATAATTAATTACATACAGTATCCAGCGATGAAGAGCTCTCCAGGGTGGTTGTTGTTTTAGTTGTAGGTGGTGGGTGGTTGTAGTTGTTGTTGTAGGAAAAAAGTGTTTGTTGTTTTGGTGTATATATGGTTGTTGTGTTTACACAAGGGATTTTATGGGTTGGTGTTGTTGTTGTATAATTTTTTCTTTTACTCGTTATTACATATGCTTTCGGTATTACTGCTGGGTGATGATTTTCTATTCTCTTATTCCAGCATATATAATAATTTGTAAATTAAACCCAATCCGCGAACATGCACTTATTTTTTCCAGTTCAGTATATGGACTTGAATATGTATATACTTTTCTTTGGGTCACTTAAACACTTTCGATCGGCCTGTAAGCATCAGCAGCTAGCATATACACATGTACATATGTATGTATGTATCATTAAGCTTTGCTTAATTTGCAAACACGAGGCCAATTTGCTTGCAGATTACAGCCGTTCGATCGAGCTTGATAAAAAAAATGAATATTTGGCAATGCACTTTACTGTTCGATTGATTGATTGATTGATTGAATGACTGTGGGGGGGGGATTTGCTCTGACCGTTTTGGGGTATTTTTCACTGATTCACAAATTTTATTCACCTAGAACAACGGAAATAACGTAAAGGCAGGTATCCGGCCCTTGGCTTTCGACCTTCCAATTGAGGGTGGAGCCGATTATCAGCTTGTGCGTGGTGACACGTGAACCAGCAAAGAGGCCAATATGAGGGCAGTCAAACCTTTTATAGCTGCCAAGGCAGGCGAAAGCAAAGGGTTTTCACTAAAGGTAGCTGCGCTTAATGTCAAAGTAAAGCTTTGCGCGCAGTCGCAATGACTTTTATCGTTGGCAGGCATCCTTGGGGTGCCTCCAAAACTGTAATGCGCGCAAAATTCAAATATCGTAATTTTTTGATTTTGCAGCGACCACTACACACAAGATAATCTGCCACCGTTAGAAGGAAGATTATCTGGAATCAGGCTCTAATGCCCTTGGCGTGAAAAGTGCCTACTTCTCGACCTTGCAAGTCTTCCAGCAAGTAGAAACAATTGCCAAGTTTCTTCCATACTCGGCACTTCACAAACTGTGGACCGAGCTTGGCATTGAAATTCTGAGAAAATTTGCTAAGCGCAAAATTGCGGCGAAAACCTCCTGACCTTCTCGAAAAGACACAGGCTTTGATCGAAGAGTATATTGCTGAACATTGCGGTCATATGCTTGTCGAATGTTGGCTTGCATGTCTTTACGCAACAAGGCTAAATTATCCGTTCGAGACAAAGGTACAACCGGTTCTTCCAAAAGTGATAACTCTTTAAGCAGACAATAATCCGATCCGTGGGTTATCATGTCTAAACCAAATAGAGCTTTATATGGCGAACAGCCTAATGACTGATGGAGCGAGGATCGAAGCGAACAAGAAATGCTTGTGAGACGTTTATCCCATTCAGTTTGATCCTGCTTTATGTAAGAGCGAACAGCAGCCAATAATGAACGGTTTACTCGTTCGGCGGCATTGCTTTGGGGGGCATATAAGGCTGTATATACATGCTTTATACCCAGCTGGGTCAAAAATGCATTAAAATCATTGCCCTTAAACTGGGAGCCATTATCGCTAACAACAGTTTCAGGCACCCCGAAGCAGTGAAAAATATGTTTCAACAAGAATTTTTGGATGGCCGCAGAAGAAAATTTTTTGAGCGGGCATAGCCAATGATATTTGCTGAAATGATCCAGCACAATGCGCAATCCAATATGCCGATCTTTGCTTCTCGGATATGGACCAAGCAAATCGATATAAAGCCTTTGAAAGGGTCTGCATGTTGGACTGTGTCCACCCATGGGTGGACGAAGAACATAGATAGGAGCTTTTGTTTCCTTGCAAGTGTCACAGTTCCGAATGTACTCACGCACATCTTTAGCCAAACCTGGCCAGTAAAGATTTCTGCGAAGTCTTTCTATGGTCTTTTGTATTCCACAATGAGCAGAGAGAGCATTCTCAGACGTTTGGGAACCCAGCATTTCCACAAATGCTTGTCTTGCATGGTATTACCCGTTGCGTGCTCGGTTCTCAAATAGAGAAATTGGTCGATAATTTTAACATCGGGGAATTTGGACATGTTCAATCGGAACTTTTCTTTGGTGGCTATGTACTCATCGTTAAAAAACGCGTCGGAGTCTAAATCAATGACAGGGCCAACTTCCAATTCGGCTATTTCGTCTTCACAGAGACGAGACAGGGCATCAGGAACAACGTGCTCCTTACCTTTTCTATGAGAAATTGTAAATTTAAACTGTTGCACCCGAAAAACCCAGCGTGCAAGTCTGCCGGAGACGTTTTGTTGGCGCATAAGCCAGACTAAACTTGAGTGGTCAGTCACTACCTCGAACTCTTGGAGCTCTAAATAGCATCTGAATTTTTCAATGGCTAAGATTACGGCCAAACACTCACGCTCAGTGACGCTGTAATTGCGTTGAGCACGACTCAGCTTTTTAGACATAAAATCGATCGGTTTTTCATCCTTATCCTCTGATAATTGCACCAATACGGCCCCTATGCCAAAGTCACTTGCATCGCAGTGCAAATAAAATTTTTTATCAAAATCGGGATTTTGCAACACAGGTGCGGGAGTCAAAGCCAGCTTAAGCTTCTCCATGACCTGTTGGGCTTCAGAAGACCAAACGAATTTCTTCTTTGTGGACAACACTTCCGAAATTGGACAAGTCAAATCAGAGAAATTATTTATAAAGCGGCGATACCACCCACAAACTCCTAGGAAGCCTCGAACTTGCTTTAAGTTTTTTGGGGGTGGCCAGTTTAATATACTTGAGATTTTTTCGGTGTCGGTACAGATACCACCACTGCCAATTACGTAGCCTAGGTAATTAAAGCTAGTTACGCAAAAATGACATTTCGATATTTAGAGTTAAGTTTGCCTTTCGGAATTGTTCTGCAATTCTGATTAGCACTGCCAGGTGAGAAGAAAAATCTTCGGAGACAATAATTAGGTCATCTAGGTAACCGAAAACACAATGGCGGAGATCAGGCGGAATTATTTCATCCATTAACCGACACATTGTGAATGGCGCGTTACACAGGCCAAAAGGCATAACCTTGAATTGGTATAGCGGCCGGCCCGGTACCGTAAATGCTGTTAACGCCTTCAACCTCCGAGCATCTAGACGGAGCCTAACTTTGCTCGGCTTTACAACCATTCGCATTGGCGAACTCCATGGATTGGAAGAAGGCTCAATGACTCCTAATTGGAGCATGCGGTCTATTTCTGCAAATAATAGCTTCTCAACTGCTGGGCTGACTGGGTAGAACCGTTGTTTCACCGGCTTAGCGTCCCCAATATCAATGTGATGTTGGATCAGAAGAGTTCGACCTAAGCCTTGAGAGCAGTTAAGGAACAATTTCTTAACCACGTCTAGCTGTTGCAGTTGCAAACTATCTAATGGGTACAAATTTGGGTCATTAGTTAAACTTTGGCATGACTTAGATTCAATAAAACTAATAATATGCGGCGCGAGAGCAAAGACTCTCCAAAAATCAATCCCTAAAATTAGCCTTTGCTTTATGGATGGAATCACATATAGCTCAATTGATTTTTGAGTATTTTTGTAAGTCATCTCGACCGTTAAAACTCCAATCACATCGTGTGAATGGCCATCAGCTGTTCGCAAGTGGGAATTAATTGGGTTAAATTCTGAATATTGGACTAAGCTTTCAGCAGCTAAGTCGGAATACAGCTTACGTTTGCTCCTGTGTCTAGTAGACCGTATTCGGAAAAATTTAGAAATGACACCTCTGCGTAACTGCAATGATCATGGCTATTTTGAAAAATAGCAGAAACTAATAATCTACGACTACTTTACAGAGCCGAAAAATGTTTCCTTAATCGATAAGTATTTCTACGTACTTCAGGATTATCTTCATTAAATATCCTGTTCCTAGTGTCAATATAATGTTACAGCCTCTCATGATAGGGCCGAAAACTGGACCTAACACAATCGAGTTTATCTTCCTGTGAGCGCTGTAAAATACGCAAAGGAACGAATTACGAAAACAAGTCTGACACTGTGGCTTATATACATTTGGTTTACCACAACCGTAGCAGAAAATACGGCGTTCTGACAAGCAGTCTTCCCAAATATGGCCAGGTACTTCACAATTCCAACATTTTATATTTGGATTTGCACGGATGGCGGCAACTTCCGAATTCGATTCTGCTTCGGATTCCTCTTCGTGCTCTAAGGATTGATCTTCCAGGGCATACACTTTACGATGGGGAATCGAGGCTCTAAGGTTTGGCGTAGCTTCAGTTTGCACATTAAGCTCGCGGACCAAATTCTCATTTAATTGCACAAGCCTACGTAATTGGCCAATAGTGCGCACCTCTTGGTATAACAACTTTTCTCGAGTTGCTGGCAGCAAGTTATTCTTGAGAATTTCTAATAATTCTGCGTCACCCATTTGAGTAGACGAGCTATCCAGTAGGGAGGTTACGGAGTTGTAAAAAGTGGCAAGTTTCGCCAGGTTTCTGTTTACGAGATCGTATTTATTCACGGCTCATGAAATCCGGGCGACAATCTTTATAATGTTGTAACGCCACACAGAGATTGTCCCAAACAATTTTGGTGGTCTTCTTATGGTACCTCCAGTACCAATCACGGGCTTTACCTGTGAACAACACATGTATGTGTTTACACAAAGCTACAAGTCCCAGTGTTTCGTCAGTAAGCGCTTTGACCCGATAGAGGAACTCACTTACGATTTGGCCATCCGGAGATCCATTAAACTGCACATTCCATTTTTGCATGGTATCTGCTGTTCGATTGGATGGTCCTGAGCCACTACTAGGCGACGATTGGGACGCTGAACTAGCTTCTGGCTCGCTCACATTAGAATGAGGGCTCACGTGCATTGCTGACATAAGTCGAGTTTGCTAAATAATATTTTGGATAGCAGAATAGTCCCAGTTATTAATTTGGTTGACATTGTTAGCACGAACACGTCTATAAGTCTGACCTCTTCCTCGAACTCTTCCTCTAGTAATAGGTCTTGCAGGGGCCTCGGTATAATTAGTGCTATTACTGGCGTTGAGTTCGCCAAGTGGAGCATTGTTCGGATCCTGGCTAGTTCCTTGCTGATTTATATCAGCGGCAACTGACAATTGATTTAGGGCTTTAGTTAAATTTCGAGTTAACACTCTTGGTGGATTGTTAGGCGGTACGATAGGTTGTGCTTGTTTAGACCTAGGTGAGCAGTTCCCAACAACAAGTTTCAAATGTTCAGGTTATAATTCAACTGCGCAACTGGGACATTGGGGTTGTGTTTCTATCCAAGTTTCTAGGCAGGCTTTGTGAAATATGTGCTCACAAATGGTAATCAGGCAAGTTTGAGTGTTTGTCATAAGTTGTAAACAAATTGGACAGTGGTTTTCCTCAACGCCTGCTGATGGCGACAAATTTGGAGTATGCTGAACAGGCATTATCAAAAGTAGATTGGTTCCTGATAGATGACATTATTGGTGACTATAAACATGTAGAAACGGTACAGTACAGAGATAATTTTCGCATATTGAGAAGTTTGAAAAATGATATTGGGCTATTTTAACTACAAGCGATTTAAAGCTTTGCAGGACTTGACCTTTCAATTGGCTGTTGTTGCTCGGTAGCGATACGCAGTCAGTATTATACTTCTATTCCAGATACAACGGCAGTCCATTATCCAGCCAAATCCTAACAAAAGTTTTCAGAAATCGCAAAAATGTAGTGACATTTTTTTACCAAACCTCCTACGAACGAATCAAAGAAAAGGCTATCACAGTGACAATCGGCAGGGTATCCAGTCTCAGCTAAATACACAAGATTTCCTGATATGTTTGCGACAGTATTTCCAAAATTACTTTCCAATGAAAGAAAAAGTAAAACGAGAAGGCCAAGCTAACTTCGTCTGTGCCGAAGTTTTTACACCCTTGCAAATGCAAATGTCACAGTTTAAGAACGCTTACATAAAAATCAAAAAATTTTGTAACTAAAACCTATTTTCCGACAGATAAACGTCTGAAAAAAGTTTTTCTCACTAAGACTCAATTTCCGACCGATCGGCCCTATGGCAGCCTTAAGATATAGTCATCCGATTTCGGCCCAATTTTGCGAATCTATTGGAAAGCATATAAAATAAGTCATCAGCGAGTTTAAGGACGCTAACAAAACTAAACAAAAAATTTTTTTACCAAGACTCATGTTCGACCGATCGGTTCTATGGCAACCATAAGATATAGTCACCCGATGTCGATCAACTTTTTCAAATTAGTTCGAAAGCGTTTAATATTAATAATCACTGACCTTAAGAACGATTTACTTGAAAAAAAAAGTTTTTTTTTCACTAAGACCCATTTTCCGACCGATCGGTCCTATGGCAGCTATAAGATATAGTCATCCGATTTTGACCAAAATTTGCAAATCTGTTTGAAAGTATATAATATTATTAATGACCGAGTTTAATCACGTTAACATCGAAAACAAAAAAGTTTTTCTCACTAAAACCCATTTTTCGACCGATGGTTCCTATGGCAGCTATAAGATATAGTGATCCGATCCGGTCGGTTCCGACATATTAGCAGCGTGCAGTAAAAAGAAGACTCTGCGCAAAATTTCAGCTCGATAGCTTTAAAACTGAGAGACTAGTTTGCGTAGAAACAGAGGGACAGACGGACAGACAGACAGACGGACAGACAGACAGACGGACAGACAGACAGACAGACGGACGGACAAAGCTCAATGAACTCAGCTCGTCCCCCTGATCAAGAATATATATAGTTTATGGGGTCGGAAATGAATATTTCTATGCGTTGCAAACTTCTGGGCAAAATTATAATACCCTTTGCAAGGGTATAAAAACTTCATACGAAAGCAAGCGAGCTAAAATTGTGTGAGCAGTGCTCATAGCAGATGACAAATGCTAATTTATACTTAAGATCTAGCAGCTAACTACCAACATTCTGGCTTACATTCATCGTCAGCAAGCAATGCAAATGCAGCTAAACAAGTTCTACGACGACTAATGTATCCTATCGTAAGGAATACTCTTATATCTTCACCTTGTACTAAAAGGCCAATGCAGCACTAATGTATTCAGCAGTGTCGATATAATTACTAGTGCTAGATAAATTGTTAAACTCTACACAATCCGGGGAGGCAAGACTAAGAACTCTAGTTAACCATTAGCTTAATGAAATCCAAGCAGAATCCTATAGTACTCTTTACGCAGTACTCCTTCATTAGATCCAGCACTGATAGTTTCGGAATTTTCTTTTGCCAAAAAAAAAACAAGGTTAATTTTCCTTCTTCCTTCTTTTAATTTTATTGGTCAGCTAAGTTCACCTTGCCCCACGTTTTGGGCGCCAAAAATTTATGTGCCAGCTGATACGTCCTTTGGACGAGCAGAAGACTTGGACACAGCGGAGCGGGACCCGTTGAACCATAGCTCATGACGGTAGTGGGGGTGGGTTTTGCTATGCCTAAGACTCGACGTACATAATTTTATTATTATAGAGTCCCTTCTGAAACTATACGAGGGAGCTTAACTCCGAAAAAACTAATCATGGCCAATGCCACATTTCAAATTTACAAAACTGATAGTGGACTTTCCCACATTGCGAACATTTCTCCATAGATGCGAGGTCTAGGGTGTTGTTTGACACTCGCTTTCGTTACCCTCCCAACCAATGATTCGCAATCGAGCGGTTTCTGCGAATCCCAAAAAAAAACACATTTCTACACGTCTACGTCACCATGTCAACAGGAACCTACGAATAGATTAATAATTCATCTTTATAAAATTCTTTATTTACTACTATTATTTATCTGCAACATGGTTTCATTCAAAAATTTAAACTTCAAGAGAATTTAACTAAATTTAATAATTTTTCTTTTAATTTGAATAATTTTCTTTGAACTTACTTCTGAAAAATTTTCTTTAAACTTAATCATAAGCTTTTCTTAACAAGAATTCATTTCCACATTTTTATACCCGTTACTCGTAGAGTAAAAAGGTATACTAAAGTCGTGCAAATGTATGTAACAGGCAGAAGGAATCATTTCCGACCATATAAAGTATATATATTCTTGATCAGCATCAACAGCCGAGTCGATATAGCCATGTCCGTCTGTCCGTCCGTCCGTCTGTCTGTATGAACACCTAGATCTCAGAGACTACAAGAGCTAGAGCAACCAAATTGGAAATGTAGACTCCTATTGTCTGCACGCAGATCAAGTTTATTTCAAATTTTTGCCACGCCCACCCCCGCCCCCACAATAAAAAATGTTAAATACCTCCCCCAATTTTTAAGATATCGATCTAAGATAAAACTTAGATTAATATTCGCAACATCTATAAGCCCTGAAATTTTCATCAAGATCGGATGATAAATAGCCTAGTAAAAATATGTTGCATACTTTTCGGCTGTCTCACCTCAGGCACACAGGATGGCTATTAAACATTTCTTTCCATGAGTAACGGGTATATCGAAGTCGGTTAGAGCCGACTTTAACTTACGCTCTCGTTTTTTATAATTTTTACATTACTTTATGTGAGCCTACACCAAAAGCTAAATACAAAAATTTTTCTGGGCAAATAAAACATCAAGCCAAGTTCGGGCTTATTTAAATGGCAAGATTAAATGTTTTTATATTTGGTCAGATCAATCAATCAAAAGATCAAAGGGATAATATCATGTGCACTCAATTATCTATTCATACTTCTTCTTTTACTTTACGTTACTTTCTTTGACTTTTAACACACGGCCGAGATGGCCAAATAACCAAACGCTTTTGGGTGCATTAAGAAGAGAGCGGTCTTATCACTCTTGCTTAGAAAAGGGCAAGAGTCATGTTTACCGTTTAAAAAATTTAAATTTTTAAATAGATAAGTGCATGTTAGTTTTAAGAGAAACTTAGTAAGAGCACTTTGCAATATACGGCCAGATAATCGTATATAGATCGAAGGCTCAAAGAGAGAAAGAGATAATTAAGCTTATGTATCACTTACATACAGCATCCAGCGATGAAGAGCTCTCCAGGGTGGTTGTTGTTTTAGTTGTAGGTGGTGGGTGGTTGTAGTTGTTGTTGTAGGAAAAAAGTGTTTGTTGTTTTGGTGTATATATGGTTGTTGTGTTTACACAAGGGATTTTATGGGTTGGTGTTGTTGTTGTATAATTTTTTCTTTTACTCGTTATTACATATGCTTTCGGTATTACTGCTGGGTGATGATTTTCTATTCTCTTATTCCAGCATATATAATAATTTGTAAATTAAACCCAATCCGCGAACATGCACTTTTTTTTTCCAGTTCAGTATATGGACTTGAATATGTATATACTTTTCTTTGGGTCACTTAAACACTTTCGATCGGCCTGTAAGCATCAGCAGCTAGCATATACACATGTACATATGTATGTATGTATCATTAAGCTTTGCTTAATTTGCAAACACGAGGCCAATTTGCTTGCAGATTACAGCCGTTCGATCGAGCTTGATAAAAAAAATGAATATTTGGCACTGCACTTTACTGTTCGATTGATTGATTGATTGATTGAATGACTGTGGGGGGGGATTTGCTCTGACCGTTTTGGGGTATTTTTCACTGATTTTTCTGAATGTTTTTCACTAGAGTTCTACTCTTTCATTATCACTAGTTTAAACTGCGGCTTTCAATGATGACGATGACGACGAAACTGACGATGGCCAGCTGGGCCGCTGGTTATCTTCGGGCGGGTTCTGCCGAAACGATGATAGATAAGTAGATGATCCAAAGGTGACAAAGAGAACATTTGTATGCGCCTTCAATAAAATCGCACCCACACCAGAACTGCAAGCGTTTGTTTGGCTCTTTGCGCGAGCTATTGCTGCCAGTGGGTGTGGGTGGGGGGGTTGAAAAGGCCAGAAGAAAAACTTCTGCCTGCGCTGTAGGCGAAAAATAAAGACATTGGAGTTCTTCTGGTTTTGTTTCAACAGAATGTAACCAATAACACATACCTTGTTGAATTTTCAGCGAAGAGCAAAGAGTGATCTTTGCTGCTCTGCCGGGAGGATAAATTTGCCAAAGCTGGCACCAAAAATTATGCCAGTAGAAATGTTCGTTTGGGTGGATTGATTAAATTTTATCCACATAGAACAACGTAAGTGACGTAAAGACAGATATCCGGAAATTTGGCTTTCGACCTTCTAATTGAGGGAGGAGCCGATTATCAGCTTGTGCGTGGTGACACGTGTAACAGCAAAGAGGCCAATATGAGGGCAGTCAAACCTTTTATAGCTGCCAAGGCAGGCGGAAGCAAAGGGTTTTTAATAATGTCAAAGTAAAGCTTTGCGCGCAGTCGCAATGACTTTTATCGTTGGCAGGCAACCTTGGAGTGCCTCTAAAACTGTAATGCGCGCAAAATTCAAATATCGTATTGTTTTTTTATTTTGCAGCGACCACTACAGCTTTCGATTGCGTTTTGGTTTTCGATTTCGTTTACAATTCCGTTTTCGATTTTATTTTCGATTTCGATTTCGTTTTGGTTTTCGATGTGGTTTTCGATTTCGTTTTCGATTTCGACTACGATTTCAATTTCGATTTCGTTTTGGTTATCGATTTTGATTTCGTTTTCGATTTTGTTTTGGTTTTCGTGTTTGATTTCTTTTTCGATTTAGTGTCGACTTCGTTATCGATTTCGTTTTCGATTTAGTTGCTATTTCGGTTTCGATTTCGTTTCGATTTGGATTTCAATTTCGTTTTCGATTTCGTTTTCTTTTTCGGTTTCGTTTTCGATTTCGTTCTCGTTTTCGATTTCGTTTTCGATTTCGTATTCGATTTATTTTTTGTTCTCGTTTTCGTTATTGATTTCGTTTTCGTTTTCGATTTCGTTATCGACTTCGTTTTGGTTATCGATTTCATTTCGAGTTCGTTTTCGTTTCGTATAGGTTTCCGATTTCGTTTTGGTTTTCGTTTTCGATTTCGTTTCGATTTCAATTTCGTTTCCGATTTCGTTCTCGTTTTCGATTTCGTTTACTTTTTCGATTCCGTTTTCGTTTTGGTTTTCGATTTCGATTTTGTTCACGTTTTGGTTTTCGATTTCGTTTTCGATTTCGACTTCGATTTCAATTTCGATTTCGTTTTGGTTATCGATTTTGATTTCGTTTTCGATTTTGTTTTGGTTTTCGTGTTTGATTTCTTTTTCGATTTAGTGTCGACTTCGTTTTCGATTTAGTTGCGATTTCGTTTTCGATTTCGTTTCGATTTCGTTTTCTTTTTCGGTTTTGTTTTCGATATCGTTTTCGAATTCGTTTAAAAATTTTGTTTTCGATTTTGATTTCGTTTTCTTTTTCGATTTCTGTTTCGATTTCGTTTTTGATTTCTTTTTCGATTTCGTTTTCTTTATCGATTTCGTTTTCGTTTTGGTTTTCGGTTTCGATTTCAATATCGTTTTCGATTTCGTTCTCGTTTTCGATTTCCATTTCCGTATGGTTTTGGATTTCGTTTTCGTCTTCGATTTCGTTTATGTTTTCGTTTTCGTTTTTAATATCGTTTTGGTTTTCGTATTCGATTTCGATTTCGTTTTCGTTTTCTGTTTCGATATCGCTTTCGATTTCGTTTTTGATTTCTTTTTCGATTTCGTTTTCTTTTTCGATTTCGTTTAGGTTTTCGGTTTCGATTTCAATTTCGTTTTCGATTTCGTTGTCGTTTTCGATTTCGTTTTCGATCTCGTTTCCGATTTCCTTCTCGATATCGTCTTCGTTTTCGATTTCGATTTCGTTCTCGTTTTCGACCTCCATTTCCGTATGGTTTTGGATTTCGTTATCGATTTTGTCTTCGATTTCGTTTATGTTTTCGTTTTCGATTTGAATATCGTTTTCGATTTCGTTTTGGTTTTCGTTTCCTTTCGTTTTCGTTTTGTTTTTCTATTTCGTTCTCGTTTCTGACTTCAATTTCGATTTCGTTATGTTTTTAGTTTGGGTTTTGGTTTTCGTTTTCGATTTCCATTTTTGTTTTCGATATCGTTATGTTTTTAGTTTTGATTTTCCTTTACGACTTCGATTTTCGATATCGTTTTTGATTTTGTTTTGGTTTTCGATTTCGTTTTCGATATCGTTTTCGAATTCAATTTCGTTTTCGATTTTGTTTCGATTTCGTATTCGATTTCGTATTCGATTTCGACTTCGATTTCGTTTTTGTTTTTGTTTTCGATTTCGTTATGTCTTTCGGTTCAGGTTTTGATCTCGTTTTCGATTTCAATTTCGATCTCGTTGTCGATTTCGTTTTGCTTTTCGATTTCGTTTTCGATTTCAATATCGTTTGGTTTTCGTTCTCGATTTCGTTTCGATTTCAATTTCGATTTCGATTTCTTTCGATTTCGTTTTCGATTTCGATTTCTTTTTCGATTTCGTTTTCGTTTATGTTTTCGATTTCAATATCGTTTTGGTTATCGTTTTCGATTTCGATTTCGTTTCGATTTCAATTTCGTTTTCGATTTCGTTTCTTTTTCGATTTCGTTTTTGATTCTTTTTCGATTTCGTTTTCTTTTTCGATTTCGATTTCGTTTTCGATTTCGTTGTCTTTCGGTTCAGGTTTTGATCTCGTTTTCGATTTCAATATCGATTTCGATCTCGTTTTCGATTTCAATTTTGTCCTCGATTTTGTTTTCGATTGGTTTTGGATTTCGTTATCGATTTTATCTTCGATTTCATTTATGTTTTCGTAATCGATTTCAATATCGTTTTCGATTTCGTTTTGGTTTTCGATTTCGTTTCTTTTTCGATTCAATATCGTTTTGGTTATCGTTTTCGATTTCGATTTCGTTTCGATTTCAATTTCGTTTTCGATTTCGTTTCTTTTTCGATTTCGTTTTTGATTCTTTTTCGATTTCGTTTTCTTTTTCGATTTCGATTTCAATTTCGTTTTCGATTTCGTTGTCTTTCGGTTCAGGTTTTGATCTCGTTTTCGATTTCAATTTCGATTTCGATCTCGTTGTCGATTTCGTTTTGCTTTTCGATTTCGTTTTCGATTTCAATTTTGTTCTCGATTTTGTTTTCGATTGGTTTTGGATTTCGTTATCGATTTTATCTTCGATTTCGTTTATGTTTTCGTTATCGATTTCAATATCGTTTTCGATTTCGTTTTGGTTTTCGTTTTGTTTTTCGATTTCGTTTTCGATTAGTTTTCGATTTCGTTCTCGTTTCTGACTTCGATTTCGTTATGTTTTTATACCCGTTACTCGTAGAGTAAAAGGGTATACTAAAGTCGTGCAAAGGTATGTAACAGGCAGAAGGAATCATTTCCGACCATATAAAGTATATATATTCTTGATCAGTATCAACAGCCGAGTCGATATAGTCATGTCCGTCTGTCCGTCCGTCCGTCTGTCTGTATGAACACCTAGATCTCAGAGACTAGAAGAGCTAGAGCAACCAATTTTGAAATGTAGACTCCTATTGTCTGCACGCAGATCAAGTTTATTTCAAATTTTTGCCACGCCCACCCCCGCCCCCACAATGAAAAATGTTGAATAACTCCCACAATTTTTGAGATATCGATCTCAAATTTAAAACTTACATTAATATTCGCAACATCTATAAGCCCTCCAATTTTCATCAAGATCGGATGATAAATACCCGAGTTAAAAAAATGTTGCATACTTTTCGGCTGTCCCACCTCAGACACACAGGAAGGCTATTAAACGTTTCTTTCCATGAGTAACGGGTATTTCGAAGTCGGTTAGAGCCGACTTTAACTTACGCTCTCGTTAGTTTTGATTTTGGTTTTCGTTTTCGATTTCGTTTTCGTTTTGTTTTTCGATTTCGTTTTCGATTAGTTTTCGTTTGGGTTTTCGACATCGTTCTCGTTTCTGACTTCGATTTCGTTATGTTTATACCCGTTACTCGTAGAGTAAAAGGGTATACTAAAGTCGTGCAAATGTATGTAACAGGCAGAAGGAATCATTTCCGACCATATAAAGTATATATATTCTTGATCATAATCAACAGCCGAGTCGATATAGCCATGTCCGTCTGTCCGTCTGTCCGTCCGTCCGTCTGTCTGTATGAACACCTAGATCTCAGAGACTAGAAGAGCTAGAGCAACCAAATTTGACATGTAGACTCCTATTGTCTGCACGCAGATCAAGTTTATTTTCAATTTTTGCCACGCCTCCTCAATTTGGAAAAAACGTCATATCTCCTACAGTTTTAGATGGTAGATGATAGATGGTTCGTACTTTCTAGAGATATCTAGTACTCAAAATTATTTATCGATTTGCTGAAGGAATGATAAAGATCGGATGAACGATACTCAAGTTATGAGCAAAAAACGGTCAGTTAACACCCACCACCCACCCCACCCATAACCTAAGCATTGCGTTCAGCCGCAATCTTAGTGAGAGAGAGAGAGAGAGAGAGAGAGAGAGAGAGAGACTTAGAGAGCGCACTGCGTTGTGTGTTAACTGGCCGTTTGACTCGTGACCAAATTCGAGCTGCGACATTAAGGGTGCAGAGTATGTAATAGTCGGGCTTGACCGACGTTTTCAAAAGTTTTGTTGTCTGATCTGTTTATCGTGATGAATTTGGAGTCATTTATGTTGGATTTAGTAATTGACAAATGTCTTTTAATATCTGGCGGATAATAAATAGCCGTGTTAAAAAATGTTGCATACTTTTCGGCTGACCCACCTCAGGCATACAGGAAGGCTAATAAACATTTGTTTCCATGAGTAACGGGTATATCGAAGTCGGTTAGAGCCGACTTTAACTTACGCTCTCGTTTTTGTTTTGATTTTGGTTTTCGTTTTCGATTTCGATTTTCGTTTTCGATATCGTTTTCGACTTCAATTTCGTTTCCGATTTTGACTTCGTTCTCGTTTTCGATTTGGGTTCGATTTCGTTTTCGATTTCGTCTTCGATTTCGATTTTGTTTTCGATTTTGTTTTGGTTTTCGTGTTTGATTACTTTTTCGATTTCGTTTTCGATTTAGTGTTGAATTCGTTTTCGATTTCGTTTTCGATTTAGTTGCGATTTCGTTTTAGATGTCGATTTCGTTTCGATTTGGATTTCAATTTCGTTTTCTTTTTCGATTTCTGTTTCGATTTCGTTATTGATTTCTCTTTCGATTTCGTTTTCTTTATCGATTTCGTTTTCGATTTGCGTTTCTGTTTCGATTTCAATTTCGTTTTCGATTTCGTTCTCATTTTCGATTTCCATTTCCGTATGGTTTTGGATTTCGTTTTCGTCTTCGATTTCGTTTATGTTTTCGTTTTCGACTTCAATATCGTTTTGATTTTCGTATTCGATTTCGATTTCGTTTCGATTTCGATTTCGTTTTCGTTTTCTGTTTCGATTTCGTTTTCGACTTCGTTTTTGATTTCTTTTTCGATTTCGTTTTCTTTTTCGATTTCGTTTAGGTTTTCGGTTTCGATTTCAATTTCGTTTTCGATTTTGTTTTCTTTTTCGATTTCGTTTTTGATTTCGATTTCGTTCTTGATCTCGTTTCCGATTTCGTTCTCGTTTTCGACCTCCATTTCCGTATGGTTTTGGATTTCGTTATCGATTTTGTCTTCGATTTCGTTTATGTTTTCGTTTTCGATTTGAATATCGTTTTCGATTTCGTTTTGGTTTTCGTTTCCTTTCGTTTTCGTTTTGTTTTTCTATTTCGTTCTCGTTTCTGACTTCAATTTCGATTTCGTTATGTTTTTAGTTTGGGTTTTGGTTTTCGTTTTCGATTTCCATTTTTGTTTTCGATATCGTTATGTTTTTAGTTTTGATTTTCCTTTACGACTTCGATTTTCGATATCGTTTTTGATTTTGTTTTGGTTTTCGATTTCGTTTTCGATATCGTTTTCGAATTCAATTTCGTTTTCGATTTTGTTTCGATTTCGTATTCGATTTCGTATTCGATTTCGTATTCGATTTCGACTTCGATTTCGTTTTTGTTTTTGTTTTCGATTTCGTTATGTCTTTCGGTTCAGGTTTTGATCTCGTTTTCGATTTCAATTTCGATCTCGTTGTCGATTTCGTTTTGCTTTTCGATTTCGTTTTCGATTTCAATTTCGTTTTCGATTTTGTTATCGATTGGTTTTCGATTTCGTTCTCGTTTACGTTTTCGATTTCGTTTTCGATTTCGTTTTCGATCTCGTTTCCGATTTCGTTCTCGTTTTCGACTTCCATTTCCGTATGGTTTTGGATTTTGTTCAAACTTGAACATGATACTCAACTCGGCCCACACGTAGTGTTAATCTCATTTTTAAATATGTAGCCTATGTCGCCATGTGTCATAAACATATCATATAATATTAATAGCCGCAGTGACGAGGATCAGCCCAGCCCAGCAGACACAGCACTTGAAAAGGATCAACCATGGGAACCACTTGAAAAGGGCAGCCGGTGCACTTAAAATGCATCGTGGAAGGCAATGTGTAGTCCTTCCACGAATGCATTTCTATATTTATACACGCGCAGCTATCTTACAAATACTGCCTTAGTTGAGATTAGAAATAAGGGATGAGAAGTTCCAAATAAAAGGGACCTCGCTCAGACTGAGCAAGTTAGTACAATTGAAACCTGCAACAAGCGTGCTCGATTAAAGGTGTATAAGTACATACATTTTTTGGTCCTTCGAGCCGGATGTTCGATTTTCGCGGAAAATTGTTGTAAGCGCTACACATTTTTTGGTTGATCGAAATCCGTGAAGTGGGTGCGAATATGGGTATATTCGACATAACCATGGCGCATATCAAGCCTTATGAGGAGGCAAGATTAAGATCAATATGAGTGACCGCGCCATGCAGGACGCCGGGCCATCAGAACGAAATGATGTGCAGCGGTACACGACGCCCACACATGCTACCGAAGCGGACAGCTTTGGCTCTGCAAACCCAATAGACGAATTGGCAAAACTATTGGATTCACTTGCAGGAAAACTAAGTCAAGCTATTGAAGAACCTAGCAAAGGCTTCATGGAATTGCACACTGATGAAATACTTAAGCACAATTCCAAGATTGAAGTTATGCTTGGGGAGTTGGAAGAAACGCATAACAAGCTGAGGACTATGAATAATCTCAGCCATTTTGACAAGATTCTCGATCTGAGAATAGAGGCCATTACGATGATGGAAATGCTGGATGTCAGAAATCAGCGTCTAAAAAAGTCAAGCGTGGTGAAGCCAGTATTGCCTCTACCAGCTGCACCGGCAATACAAATGCCTACATTTAATGGAAATCCCAAAGATTGGCCAACATTCCATGGATGGTTTAGGCAGGCAATCCACGAGAGAGCAGACTTCGGGGATGGCATCAAGATGTATTACCTGAACGGGTGTCTTAGAGGGGAAGCAAGAAATTCACTTACTTCCTCCCTTATGCAAGAACATTCTTACTATACAACAGCATGGGATCGTATATGTAAGAGAAATGAAGAATGCTGGAACAGATTTCCAGAATAGCTGAAAGTCAGTAAGCCACGTCTGGAACCAGCATGTACTTCAGTTGGAGAGACACCTGCAACTCCCAAGAACCCGACTTTCCTGTTATTCAAAGGCACCCCGAGGCGGGCAAATAAAAAAGATAAGCTAGCAGAAGATGCTGCTAGTAATGCCCAGGAGGCACCTTCAACAATTTTGGCTGAATCGAAGCCTGCCGACGAATCCATGTGTCCAGAAACAGGATTCCAAAAACTGGATCAACAACTCCAAGGAGAAGAACATGCTGAGCTGCTCGAAGGGCAAGTAATGGAGGTGGGTCACACTCAGCAGGAAAGCGGACCCACCATGGAGAAGAAGGACAAGGATGTCTTTCAGGCCCGTGAAGAGCTGGCGGTCAACTATGGGCAACAGGAACACGTCGACAAGGATGTCTTTCAGGCCCGTGAAAATGTTGGACTTCAGGCCCGTGAAGAGCTGGCGGTAAATTATGGGCTACAAGTGGAGCACGCCGACAAGGACGAAGAAAGCAGCCAAAGAGAAGTGGGAGCTCAACATGATGAGACTCACAAAATACCCAAAGCGACTACAAAGAAACCCAACCCATCCAAACCCAAGAAGAAACATTCGAAGCAAGCAAGCAGTCCTCTTAAACTGGATTTGCTTGCTAATATGGAGTCGAGTGGTAAGGCGGGAGATTCGCAATTGGACTCCCAACAATATCCTATCGACAACAATATCCTGGCTGACGACAAAAAGGAACTGCCTACTAGCATGCTGGAAGGTACACGACAGAACGCCTGGACTACAAGCTCGAGCATCGAGCAACTCAATGAGAAGAAGATGCAAAATGAACGTGTCAAGCCCATTGGGGCCTTTAGGGCCGTTTATTTCCCAAACTTCTTTCCTATTTTGCAGGCAAGGAACTCTATCCGTACGAGCAAAGAGGCAGACGAAGTCAGATCACTTAAACCAACACCAACTGGGTCCGCTTTGGACAAGACAAAGGAACTGGAGCGCCTATTTAGACATTTAATTAGAGTCTATGGATTTTACGGAAGAGTAAGACACAAACTGGATGACTGGCTGTCGCATTTTAGGCCCCCCGAGAATGTTCAAACTTGAACATGATACTCAACTCGGCCCACACGTAGTGTTAATCTCATTTTTAAATATGTAGCCCATGTCGCCATGTGTCATAAACATATCATATAATATTAATAGCCGCAGTGACGAGGATCAGCCCAGCCCCTGCTGCACAGCACTTGAAAAGGATCAACCATGGGAACCACTTGAAAAGGGCAGCCGGTGCACTTAAAATGCATCGTGGAAGGCAATGTGTAGTCCTTCCACGAATGCATTTCTATATTTATACACGCGCAGCTATCTTACAAATACTGCCTTAGTTGAGATTAGAAATAAGGGATGAGAAATTCCAAATAAAAGGGACCTCGCTCAGACTGAGCAGGTTAGTACAATTGAAACCTGCAACAAGCGTGCTCAATAAAAGTGTATAAGTCCATACAGATTTCGTTTATGTTTTCGTTTTCGATTTCAATATCGTTTGGTTTTCGTTTTCGATTTCGTTTCGATTTCGATTTCAATTTCGATTTCGATTTCTTTTTCGATTTCGTTTTCGATTTCTTTTTCGATTTCGTTTTCGTTTATGTTTTCGATTTCAATATCGTTTTGGTTTTCGTTTTCGATTTCGATTTCGTTTCGATTTCGATTTCAATTTCGTTTTCGATTTCGTTTTCTTTTTCGATTTCGTTTTTGATTCTGTTTCGATTTCGTTTTCTTTTTCGATTTCGTTTTCGATTTCGTTATGTCTTTCGGTTCAGGTTTTGATCTCGTTTCCGATTTCAATTTCGATTTCGATCTCGTTGTCGATTTCGTTTTGCTTTTCGATTTCGTTTTCGATTTCAATTTCGTTTTCGATTTTGTTTTCGATTGGTTTTCGATTTCGTTCTCGTTTACGTTTTCGATTTGGTTTTCGAATTCGATTTCGTTTTCGATCTCGTTTCCGATTTCGTTCTCGTTTTCGACTTCCATTTCCGTATGGTTTTGGATTTCGTTTTCGTCTTCGATTTCGTTTATGTTTTCGTTTTCGATTTCAATATCGTTTGGTTTTCGTTTTCGATTTCGTTTCGATTTCAATTTCGATTTCTTTCGATTTCGTTTTCGATTTCGATTTCGATTTCTTTTTCGATTTCGTTTTCGTTTATGTTTTCGATTTCAATATCGTTTTGGTTTTCGTATTCGATTTCGATTTCGTTTCGATTTCGATTTCGTTTTCTGTTTCGATTTCGTTTTCGATTTCGTTTTTGATTTCTTTTTCGATTTCGTTTTGTTTTTCTATTTCGTTCTCGTTTCTGACTTCAATTTCGATTTCGTTATGTTTTTAGTTTTGGTTTTGGTTTTCGTTTTCGATTTCCATTTTTGTTTTTGATATCGTTATGTTTTTAGTTTTGATTTTCCTTTTCGACTTCGATTTTCGATATCGTTTTTGATTTTGTTTTGGTTTTCAATTTCGTTTTCGATATCGTTTTCGAATTCAATTTCGTTTTCGATTTCGACTTCGTTTTCGATTTTGTTTCGATTTTTTTTCGATTTCGTTTCGATTTCTATTTCGATTTCGTATTCGATTTCGACTTCGATTTCGTTTTTGTTTTTGTTTTCGATTTCGTTATGTCTTTCGGTTCAGGTTTTGATTTCGTTTTCGATTTCAATTTCGATTTCGATTTTGTTTTCGATTGGTTTTCGATTTCGTTCTCGTTTACGTTTTCGATTTCGTTTTCGAATTCGATATCGTTTTCGATCTCGTTTCCGATTTCGTTCTCGTTTTCGACTTCCATTTCCGTATGGTTTTGGATTTCGTTTTCGTCTTCGATTTGGCTTATGTTTTCGTTTCGATTTCAATATCGTTTGGTTTTCGATTTCGTTTCGATTTCGATTGCAATTTCGATTTCGATTTCTTTTTCGATTTCGTTTTCGATTTCTTTTTCGATATCGTTTTCGTTTATGTTTTCGATTTCGTTTTCGAATTCGATTTCGTTTTCGATCTCGTTTCCGATTTCGTTCTTGTTTTCGACTTCCATTTCCGTATGGTTTTGGATTTCGTTTTCGTCTCGATTTCGTTTGTTTTCGTTTTCGATTTCAATATCGTTTGGTTTTCGTTTTCGATTTCGTTTCGATTTCGATTTCAATTTCGATTTCGATTTCTTTTTCGATTTCGCTTTCGATTTCTTTTTCGATATCGTTTTCGTTTTGCTTTTCGATTTCGATTTCAATATCGTTTTCGATTTTGTTTTCGATTGGTTTTCGATTTCGTTCTCGTTTACGTTTTCGATTTTGTTTTCGAATTCGATTTCGTTTTCGATCTCGTTTCCGATTTCGTTCTCGTTTTCGACTTCCATTTCCGTATGGTTTTGGATTTCGCTTTCGTCTTCGATATCGTTTATGTTTTCGTTTTCGATTTCAATTTCGTTTTCGATTTCGTTTTGTTTTTCGATTCCGATTTCGTTTTCGTTTATGTTTTCGATTTCAATATCGTTTTGGTTTTCGATTTCGTTTTGATTTCGATTTCAATTTCGTTTTCGATTTCGTTTTATTTTTCGATTTCGCTTTTGATTCTTTTTCGATTTCGTTTTCTTTTTCGATTTCGATTTTCGTTTTCGATTTCGTACTCGTTTTCGATTTCGTTTTTGATTTCGTTTTCGATTTCGTTTCCGATTTCGTTCTCGTTTTCGACTTCCATTTCCGTATGGTTTTGGATTTCGTTATCGATTTTATCTTCGATTTCGTTTATGTTTTCGTTATCGATTTCAATATCGTTTTCGATTTCGTTTTCGTTTATGTTTTCGATTTCAATATCGTTTTGGTTTTCGATTTCGTTTCGATTTCGACTTCAATTTCGTTTTCGATTTCGTTTTATTTTTCGATTTCGCTTTTGATTCTTTTTCGATTTCGTTTTCTTTTTCGATTTCGATTTTCGTTTTCGATTTCGTACTCGTTTTCGATTTCGTTTTTGATTTCGTTTTCGATTTCGTTTCCGATTTCGTTCTCGTTTTCGACTTCCATTTCCGTATGGTTTTGGATTTCGTTATCGATTTTATCTTCGATTTCGTTTATGTTTTCGTTATCGATTTCAATATCGTTTTCGATTTCGTTATCGTTTTGTTTTTCGATTTCGTTTTCGATTAGTTTTCGTTTGCGTTTTCGATTTCGTTCTCGTTTCTGACTTCGATTTCGTTATGTTTTTAGTTTGATTTTCCTTTTCGACTTCGATTTTCGATATCGTTTTCGATATCGTTTTCGACTTCAATTTCGTTTCCGATTTCGACTGCGTTCTCGTTTTCGATTTGGTTTCGATTTCGATTTCGTTTTCGATTTCGTCTTCGATTTCGATTTTGTTTTCGATTTCGTTATGTCTTTCGTTTCGGTTTTCGATCTCGTTTTCGAAATCAATTTCGTTTTCGATTTCGATCTCGTTATCGATTTCGTTTTGGTTTTCGATTTCGTGTTGGTTTTCGATTTCGTTTTCGATATCAATTTCGTTTTCGATTTTGTCTTCGATTGGTTTTTGATTTCGTTCTCGTTATCGATTTCGTTTTCGATTTCGACTTCGATTTCGTTTTGGTTATCGATTTTGATATCGTTTTCGATTTCGTTTTCGATTTCGTTATCGATATCGTCTTCGATTTCGTTTTTGTTTTCGTTTTCGATTTCGTTATGTTTTTCGTTTCGGCCATCGATCTCGTTTTCGATTTCAATTTCGTTTTCTCTTTCAATTTCGTTATGATTTTCGTTTTCGATTTTGTTTTCGATTGGTTTTCGATTTCGTCTTCGATTTCGTTTTGTTTTCGTTTTCGATTTCGATATGTTTTTCGTTGCGGTTTTCGATCTCGTTTTCGAATTTAATTTCGTTTTCGATTTCGTCTTCGATTTCGTTTTCGATTTCAATTTCGTTATTATTTTCGTTTTTGATTCTGTTTTCGATTGGTTTTCGATTACGATTTCGTTTTTGATATCGTTTTCGTTTCGCTTTCGTTTTCGATATCGATTTCGTTTTCGATATCAATTTCGTTTTGGTTTTCGAATTCGTTTTCGATTTCGTTTTCGATTGGTTTTCGATTTCGTTTTCGATTTCGTTTTCGATTTCTTTTTTTGATATCGTTTTCGACTTCGATTTTAATTTCAATTTCGATTTCGTTTTGGTTTTCGATTTCAATTTCGTTCTCGTTTTCGATTTGGTTTCGATTTCGTTTTCGATTTCGTTTTCGATTTCAATTTCGTTTTGATTTTCGATTTCATCTTCGATTGTGTTTTCGATTGGTTTTCGATTTCGATTTCGTTTTTGATATCGTTCTCGTTTCGCTTTCGTTTTCGATATCGATTTCGTTTTCGATTTCAATTTCGTTTTTGATTTCGTTTTCGATTTCTTGTTTTTGATATCGTTTTCGACTTCGATTTAAATTTCGATTTCGTTCTCGTTTTCGATTTCGTTTTCGATTTCGTTTTTGATTTCGTTATCGATTTCGTCTTCGTTTTCGTTTTTGTTTTCGTTTTCGATTTCGTTATGTTTTTCGTTTCGGTTTTCGATCTCGTTTTCGAATTTAATTTCGTTTTCGATTTCGATTTCGTTCTCGACTTCGATTTTAATTTCGATTTCGTTCTCGTTTTCGATTTTGTTTCGATTTCGTTTTCGATTTCGTTTTTGATTTCGTTATCGTTTTCGTCTTCGATTTCGTTTTCGTTATGTTTTTCGTTTCGGTTTTCGATCTCGTTTTCGAATTTAATTTCGTTTTCGATTTCGATTTCGTCTTCGATTTCGTTTTCGATTTCAATTTCGTTATTATTTTCGTTTTTGATTCTGTTTTCTATTTGGATATCGTTTTCGATTTCGTTTTGGTTTTCGTTTTCGATTTCGTTTTCGATTTCGATTTCGTTGTTGATATCGTTTTCGTTTCGATATCGGTTTGGTTTTCGATTTTGATTTCGTTTTCGACATAGTTAAGTTTTTCGATTTTGATATTGTTTTCGACTTCGTTTTCGATTTGGTTTCGATTTCATTTTCGATTTGGTTTTCGACTTTGTATTCGATTTCGGTTTCTTTTTCGATATCGTTTTCGATTTTGTTTTCGATTGGTTTTCGATTTCGATTGCGTTTTCGTTTTTGATATCGTTTTCGTTTCGATTTCGGTATCGGGTTCGACTTCGATTTCGGCTTGTTTTTCGATTTTGATTTCGTTTTCGACATCGTTAACATTTTCGTTTTTGATTTAGTTTTCGACTTCGTTTTCGATTTCGTTTCGATTTCGTTTTCGATTTCGTTTTCGACTTCGTTTTCGATTTCGGTTTCTTTTTCGATATCGTTTTCGATTTTATTTTCTTTTTCGATTTTGTTTTCGATTGGTTTTCGACATCGATTTCGTTTTCGCTTTGGTTTTGATTTTCGATATGGATTTCGTCTTCGATTTCAATTTCGTTTTGATTTTCGTTTTCGATTTTGTTTTCGATTGGTTTTCGATTTCGTCTTCGATTTCGTTTTATTTTCGTTTTCGATTTCGTTATGTTTTTCGTTGCGGTTTTCGATCTCGTTTTCGATTTCAATTTCGTTTTCGATTTCAATTTGGTTTTGATTTTCGATTGTGTTTTCATTGGTTTTCGATTTCGATTTCGTTTTCGATTTCGTTTTTTTGATATCGTTTTCGATTTCGTTTTCGACTTCGATTTTAATTTCGGTTTCGTTTTGGTTTTCGATTTCAATTTCGTTTTCGATTTCGTTCTCGTTATCGATTTTGTTTCGATTTCTTTTTCGATTTCGATTTCGTTATTATTTTCGTTTTTGATTCTGTTTTCGATTGGTTTTCGATTACGATTTCGTTTTTGATATCGTTTTCGTTTCGCTTTCGTTTTCGATATCGATTTCGTTTTCGATTTCAATTTCGTTTTGGTTTTCGAATTCGTTTTCGATTTCGTTTTCGATTGGTTTTCGATTTCGTTTTCGATTTCTTTTTTTGATATCGTTTTCGATTTCGTTTTCGACTTCGATTTTAATTTCAATTTCGATTTCGTTTCGGTTTTCGATTTCAATTTCGTTTTCGATTTCGTTCTCGTTTTCGATTTGGTTTCGATTTCGTTTTCGATTTCGTTTTCGTTTTCGATTTCGTTATCGATTTCGTCTTCGATTTCGTTTTTGTTTTCGTTTTCGATTTCGTTGTTTTTCGTTTCGGTTTTCGATCTCGTTTTCGATTTCTATTTCGTTTTCGATTTCGTTTTCGATTTCAATTTCGTTTATATGTTCGTTTTTATACCCTTGCAAAGGGTATTATAATTTTGCCCAGAAGTTTGCAACGCATAGAAATATTCATTTCCGACCCCATAAACTATATATATTCTTGATCAGGGGGACGAGCTGAGTTCATTGAGCTTTGTCCGTCCGTCTGTCTGTCTGTCTGTCCGCCTGTCTGTCTGTCCGTCTGTCCGTCTGTCTGTCCGTCTGTTTCTACGCAAACTAGTCTCTCAGTTTTAAAGCTATCGAGCTGAAATTTTGCACAGAGTCTTCTTTTTACTGCACGCTGCTAATATGTCGGAACCGACCGGATCGGATCACTATATCTTATAGCTGCCATAGGAACCATCGGTCGAAAAATGGGTTTTAGTGAGAAAAACCTTTTTTGTTTTCGATGTTAACGTGATTAAACTCGGTCATTAATAATATTATATACTTTCAAACAGATTTGCAAATTTTGGTCAAAATCGGATGACTATATCTTATAGCTGCCATAGGACCGATCGGTCGGAAAATGGGTCTTAGTGAAAAAAAAACTTTTTTTTTTCAAGTAAATCGTTCTTAAGGTCAGTGATTATTAATATTAAACGCTTTCGAACTAATTTGAAAAAGTTGATCGACATCGGGTGACTATATCTTATGGTTGCCATAGAACCGATCGGTCGAACATGAGTCTTGGTAAAAAAATTTTTTGTTTAGTTTTGTTAGCGTCCTTAAACTCGCTGATGACTTATTTTATATGCTTTCCAATAGATTCGCAAAATTGGGCCGAAATCGGATGACTATATCTTAAGGCTGCCATAGGGCCGATCGGTCGGAAATTGAGTCTTAGTGAGAAAAACTTTTTTCAGACGTTTATCTGTCGGAAAATAGGTTTTAGTTACAAAATTTTTTGATTTTTATGTAAGCGTTCTTAAACTGTGACATTTGCATTTGCAAGGGTGTAAAAACTTCGGCACAGACGAAGTTAGCTTGGCCTTCTCGTTGATTTTGTTTTCGATTGGTTTTCGATTCCGTTTTTGATTTCGTTTTCGTTTTGATTTCGTTTTCGATTTAAATTTCGTTATCGATTTCGTTTTCGATTTCGTTTTCTATTTGGATATCGTTTTCGATTTCGTTTTGGTTTTCGTTTTCGATTTCGTTGTTGATATCGTGTTCGTTTCGATATCGGTTTGGTTTTCGATTTTGATTTCGTTTTCGACATAGTTAAGGTTTTCGATTTTGATATTGTTTTCGACTTCGTTTTCGATTTGGTTTCGATTTCATTTTCGATTTGGTTTTCGACTTTGTATTCGATTTCGGTTTCTTTTTCGATATCGTTTTCGATTTTGTTTTCGATTGGTTTTCGATTTCGATTGCGTTTTCGTTTTTGATATCGTTTTCGTTTCGATTTCGGTATCGGGTTCGACTTAGATTTCCTCTTGTTTTTCGATTTTGATTTCGTTTTCGACATCGTTAACGTTTTCGTTTTTGATTTCGTTTTCGACTTCGTTTTCGATTTCGTTTCGATTTCGTTTTCGATTTCGTTTTCGACTTCGTTTTCGATTTCGGTTTCTTTTTCGATATCGTTTTCGATTTTATTTTCTTTTTCGATTTTGTTTTCGATTGGTTTTCGACATCGATTTCGTTTTCGCTTTGGTTTTGATTTTCGATATGGATTTCGTCTTCGATTTCAATTTCGTTTTGATTTTCGTTTTCGATTTTGTTTTCGATTGGTTTTCGATTTCGTCTTCGATTTCGTTCTATTTTCGTTTTCGATTTCGTTATGTTTTTCGTTGCGGTTTTCGATCTCGTTTTCGATTTCAATTTCGTTTTCGATTTCAATTTGGGTTTGATTTTCGATTGTGTTTTCATTGGTTTTCGATTTCGATTTCGTTTTCGATTTCGTTTTTTTGATATCGTTTTCGATTTCGTTTTCGACTTCGATTTTAATTTCGGTTTCGTTTTGGTTTTCGATTTCAATTTCGTTATCAATTTCGTTCTCGTTATCGATTTTGTTTCGATTTCTTTTTCGATTTCGATTTCGTTTTGGATTCCAATTTCGTTTTTATTTTCGTTTATGATTTTGTTTTCGATTGGTTCTCGATTTTAATTTCGGTTTCGATTTCGTTTTCGTTTTGATATCGATTTCGTTTTCGATATCGTTTTCGATTTTGTTTTCGATTTCGTTTTAATATCGTTTTCGATTCCGACTTCGATTTCGATTTCGTGTTTGTTTTCGATTTCGTTTTCGATTTCGCTTTGGTTTTGATTTTCGATATGGATTTCGTTGTCGTTTTCGTTATGATTTTCGAATTCGTTTGCGTTTTCGATTGGTTTTCGTTTTCGATTGGTTTTCGATTTTGTCTTCGATTTCGTTTTGTTTTCGTTTTCATTTTCGACTTCGTTATGTTTTTCGTTGCGGTATTCGATCTCGTTTCCGATTTCAATTTTGTTTCCGATTTCGTTTTCGATATCAATTTCGTTTTTATTTTCGTTTTTGATTTTGTTTTCGATTGGTTTTCGATTTCGTTTTCGATTTAAATTTCGTTTTCGATTTCGTTTTCGTTTTGATTTCGATTTCGTTTTCGATTTCGATATCGTTTTCGATTTCGTTTTGGTTTTCGAATTCGATTTCGATTGGTTTTCGATTTCGTCTTCGATTTCGTTTTGTTTTCGTTTTCATTTTCGATTTCGTTTTGTTTTTCGTTGCGGTTTTCGATCTCGTTTCCGATTTCAATTTCGTTTCCGATTTCGTTGTCGATTTCAATTTCGTTTTTATTTTCGTTTTTGATTTTGTTTTCGATTTAAATTTCGGTTTCGATTTCGTTTTCGATTTGATATCGATTTCGTTTTCGATATCGTTTTCGATTTTGTTTTCGATATCGTTTTCGATTCCGACTTCGATTTCGATTTCGTGTTGGTTTTCGATTTCGCTTTGGTTTTGATTTTCGATATGGATTTCGTTGTCGTTTTCGTTATGATTTTCGAATTCGTTTGCGTTTTCGATTGGTTTTCGTTTTCGATTGGTTTTCGATTTTGTCTTCGATTTCGTTTTGTTTTCGTTTTCATTTTCGATTTCGTTATGTTTTTCGTTGCGGTATTCGATCTCGTTTCCGATTTCAATTTTGTTTCCGATTTCGTTTTCGACTTCAATTTCGTTTTGATTTTCGATTTCGTTTTCGATTTCGTTTCCGATTGGTTTTCGATGTCAATTTCGTTTTCGAATTCGTTTTTGATATCGTTTTCGTTTCGCTTTCGCTATCGATTTCGTTTTCCATTTCAATTTCGTTTTGATTTTCGTTTTCGATTTCGTTTTTTTGATATCGTTTTCAATTTCGTTTTCGACTTCGATTTTAATTTCGGTTTCGTTTTGGTTTTCGATTTCAATTTCATTTTCGATTTCGTTCTCGTTATCGATTTAGTTTCGATTTCGTTTTCGATTTCAATTTCGTTTTTATTTTCGTTTTTGATTTTGTTATCGATTGGTTTTCGATTTCGTTTTCGTTTCGATTTAAATTTCGGTTTCGTTTTCGTTTTGATTTCGATTTCGTTTTCGATATCGTTTTCGATTTCGTTTTGGTTTTAGTTTCGATTTTGGATTTCGTTTTCGATTGGTTTTCGATTTCGTCTTCGATTTCGTTTTGTTTTCATTTTCGATTTCGTTATGTTTTTCGTTGCGGTTTTCGATCTCGTTTCCGATTTCAATTTCGTTTCCGATTTCGATTTCAATTTCGTATTGATTTTCGATTTCGTTTCCGATTTGGTTTTCGATTGGTTTTCGATTTCAATTTCGTTTTCGAATTCGTTTTTGATATCGTTTTCGTTTCGCTTTCGCTATCGATTTCGTTTTCCATTTCAATTTCGTTTTGATTTGGTTTTCGATTGGTTTTCGATTTTGTTTTCGATTTTGTTTTCGATTTCGTTTTTTCGATATCGTTTTCGACTGCGATTTTAATTTCGGTTTCGTTTTGGTTTTCGATTTCGTTCTCGTTTTCGATTTGGTTTCGATTTCGTTTTCGTTTTCGATTTCGTTTTCGATTTCGTCATCGATTTCGTCTTCGATTTTGTTTTTGTCATCGATTCGTCTTCGATTTTGTTTTTGTTTTCGTTATGTTTTTCGATTCGGTTTTCGATCTCGTTTTCGATGTCAATATCGTTTCGATTTCGTTCTCGATTTCGGTTTCCTGTTCGATATCGTTTTCGATTTCATTTTCGATTTCGTTTTCGATTCCGACTTCGACTTCGATTTCGGTTTGGTTTTCGATTTTGATTTCGTTATCGACATCGTTAACGTTTTCGTTTTTGATTTCGTTTCGATTTCGATTTCGTTTTCGACTTCGTTTTCGATTTCGATTTTTTTTCAATATCGTTTTCGATTTCATTTTCGAGTTCGTTTTCTTTTTCGATTTTGTTTTCGATTATTTTTCGATTTCGATTTCGTTTTTGATTTCGTTTCGATTTCGTTATCGATTTCGTTTTCGACTTCGTTCTCGATTTCGGTTTCTTGTTCGATATCGTTTTCGATTTCATTTTCGATTTCGTTTTCGATTTCGGTTTCTTTTTCGATTCCGACTCCGATTTCGATTTCGATTTCGGTTTGGTTTTTGATTTTGATTTCGTTATCGACATCGTTAACGTTTTCGTTTTTGATTTCGTTTTCGACTTCGTTTTCGTTTCGATTTCAATTTCGTTTTCGACTTCGTTTTCGATTTCGATTTTTTCCGATATCGTTTTCGATTTCATTTTCGATTTCCTTTCCTTTTTCGATTTTGTTTTCGATTGGTTCTCGATTTCGATTTCGTTTTCGTTTTTAATATCGTTTCGATTTCGTTTTCGACTTCGTTCTCGATTTCGGTTTCCTGTTCGATATCGTTTTCGATTCCGACTTCGACTTCGATTTCGGTTTGGTTTTCGATTTTGATTTCGTTTTCGACATCGTTAAAGTTTTCGTTTTTGATTTCGTTTCGATTTCGACTTCGTTTTCGATTTCGGTTTCTTGTTCGATATCGTTTTCGATTTCCTTTTTCGATTTCGTTTTATTTTTCGATTTTGTTTTCTTTTTCGATTTTGTTTTCGATTTCGTTTTTGATATCGTTTTCGTTTCGATGTCGTTATCGACTTCGACTTCGATTTCGGTTTCGTTTTCGATTTCGTTATGTTTTCCGTTTCGGTTTTCGATCGACTCAATTTTGATTTCAATTTCGTGTTCGATTTCGTTTTCGATTTCAATTTCGTTTTGGTTTTCGTTTTCGATTTTGTTTTCGATTGTGTTTCGATTTCGTTTTTGATTTCGTTTTCGTTTCGATTTCGATTTAAATTTCGTTTTCGATTTCGTTTCGATTGCGTTTTCGATTTCGTTTTTGGTTTCGATATCGTTTTCTATTTCGTTTTGGTTTTCGTTTTCGATTTCGTTGTCGTTTCCGATTGCGGTTTCTTTTTGGATATCGTTTTCGATTCCGACTTCGACTTCGATTTCGATTTCGGTTTGGTTTTCGATTTTGATTTCGTTATCGACATCGTTAACGTTCTCGTTTTCGATTTCGTTTTTCGATTTCGTTTTCGTTATGGTTTTCGATTTCGTTTTCGATTGCGTTTCGATTTCAATTTCGATTTCGATTTCGTTTTGTTCTTGGATTTGGTTTTCGTTTTCGATTTCGTTTTAGTTTTTGTTTTCGATTTAGATTTCAATTTCGTTTCCGATTTTGATTTCGTTTTCGTTTTGGTTTTCGATTTCGTCTTCGTTTCGATTTGAAATTCGTTCTTGTTTGCGATTGGTTTTTGGTTTTCGATGTCGTATTCGATTTCGTTTTGTTTTTAGATTTGGTTTTCGTTTTCGATTTCGTTTTAGTTTTTGTTTTCGATTTAGATTTCAATTTCGTTTCCGATTTTGATTTCGTTTTCGATTCGATTTGAATTTCGTTCTCGTTTTCGATTGGTTTTTGGTTTCGATTTCGTTTTTGATTTCGTTTTCGATTTCGTTTCGATTTCGTTTCGATTTCGTTTTCGATTTCGTTTTCGTTTCGATTTCGTTGTCGATTTAACGTTAAATCGATATATCGTTAAACTCGATTAGATCGAAATCGAAAACGAAATCGAAAACGAAGTCGAATACCGAAATCGAAAACGAAAACGAAATCGAATTCGAAATCGAATCGAAATCAAAACGAAATCGAAAGCCATACCGGAAACGAAATTGAAATCAAATACCAATCGAAAATCGAAGAACTCATAAACGAAATCGAAAATCGAAATCGATTAAAATCGTAAACGAACACTCGAAATCGAAATCGAATACGAAATCGAATTCAACCATAATAACCGAATCGCAAACAAGAATCGAATTTCGAAATCGAAATCGAAGTCGAAATCGAAAACCAAAACGAAAACGAAATCGAAAATCGGAAACGCAAATTGAAAATCGAAATCGATAACGATATCTAAAACGAAATCGAAAACGAAAACCGAATCCAAGACACGAAATCGAAATACGAAATCGAAATCGAAAACCAAAACGAAATCGAAATAACGAAATCGAAAACGAAAACGAAATCGAAAACGAAATCGATAGAATCGAAAACCAAAACCGAAATCGATAATCGAAAACGAAATCGAAATCGAAAACGAAATCGAAAACGAAACCGAAATCGAAATCGACAACGAAATCGAAAACGAAAACCAAAATCGAAATAGAAAACGAAATCGAAACCGAAAACGAAATCGAAAACGAAATCGAAAACGAAATCGAAAACGAAATCGAAATCGAAATCGAAATCGAAAACGAAATCGAAAACGAAATCGAAAACGAAATCGAAAACGAAATCGAAAATCGAAAACGAAAACGAAATCGAAATCGAAAACGAAATCAAAAACGAAATCGAAAACGAAATCGAAATCGAAAACCAAAACGAAATCGAAACGAAATCGAAATCGAAAACGAAATCGAAATCGAAAACGAAAATCGAAATCGAAAACGAAATCGAAAACGAAATCGAAAACGAAAACAAAATCGAAAACGAAATCGAAAACGAAAACGAAATCGAAAACGAAATCGAAAACGAAATCGAAATCGAAAACGAAATCGAAATCGAAAACGAAATCGAAAACGAAATCAAAAACGAAAACCTTAACGATATCGAAAACGAAATCAAAATCGAAAACCAAACCGAAGTCGAAGTCGAAATCGAAATCGAAATCGAAAACGAAACCGAAATCGAGAACGAATCGAAAACGAAATCGAAACGATATCGAAAACGAAAACGAAATCGAAATCGAGAACCAATCGAAAACAAAATCGAAAAAGAAAACGAAATCGAAAACGAAATCGAAAACGATATCGAAAACGAAATCGAAAACGAAATCGAAAACGAAATCGAAATCGAAACGAAAACGAAATCGAAAACGAAATCAAAAACGAAAACGATAACGAAATCGAAAACGAAATCAAAATCGAAAACCGAAACCGAAATCGAAATCGAAACATCGAAATCGAAAACGAAATCGAAATCGAAAACGAAATCGAAAACGAAATCGAAAACGAAATCGAAAACGAAATCGAAAATCGAAAACGAATCGAAAACGAAATCGAAAACGAAATCGAAAACGAAATCGAAAACGAAATCGAAATCGAAAAAATCGAAAACGAAATCGAAAAAGAAAACGAAATCGAAAACGAAATCGAAAACGAAATCGAAAACGAAATCGAAACCGAAAACGAAATCGAAAACGAAATCGAAATCGAAAACGAAATCAAAATCGAAAACGAAATCGAAATCGAAATCGAAATCGAAATCGAAAACGAAATCGAAATCGAAATCGAAATCGAAAACGAAATCGAAAACGAAATCGAAATCGAAATCGAAAACGAAATCGAAACGAAATCGAAATCGAAAACGAAATCGAAAACGAAATCGAAAACGAAATCGAAAACGAAATCGAAAACGAAATCGAAATCGAAAACGAAATCGAAGACGAAATCGAAAACGAAATCGAAAACGAAATCGAAAACGAAATCGAAATCGAAATCGAAAACGAAAACGAAATCGAAAACGAAATCGAAACCGAAATCGAAATCGAAATCGAAAACGAAATCGAAAACGAAATCGAAAACGAAATCGAAAACGAAATCGAAAACGAAATCGAAAACGAAATCGAAAACGAAATCGAAATACCGAAATCGAAAACGAAAACGAAATCGAAAACGAAATCGAAAACGAAATCGAAAACGAAATCGAAATCGAAAACGAAATCGAAAACGAAATCGAAAACGAAATCGAAAACGAAAACGAAATCGAAATCGAAAACGAAATACGAAATCGAAATCGAAAACGAAATCGAAAACCGAAACGAAAACGAAAACGAAATCGAAAATCGAAAACAAAACGAAATCGAAAACGAAATCGAAAACAAAATCGAAAACGAAATCCAAAATCGAAACCGAAAACGAAATCGAAATCCGAAAACGAAATCGAAAACGAAATCGAAATCAAAACGAAAACGAAATCGAAAATGAAATCGAAATCGAAAATCGAAATCGAAAACGCAAATCGAAAACGAAATCGAAAACGAAAATCGAAAAACGAAAACGAAATCGAAAACGAAATCGAAAACGAAATCGAAAACGAGAACGTTAACGAAGTCGAAAACGAAATCAAAATCGAAAACCAAACCGAAATCGAAATCGAAGTCGAAGTCGGAATCGAAAACGATATCCAAAAAGAAACCGCAATCAGAAACGACAATCGAAAACGAAATCGAAAACGTAAACCAAAACGAAATCGAAAACGATATCGAAACCAAAAACGAAATCGAAAACGAAATCGAAAACGAAATCGAAAACGAAATTTCGAAATCGAAATACGAAATCGAAAACGAAATCGAAACACAATCGAAAACGAAAATCGAAAACGAAAATCAAAACGAAATTGAAATCGAAAACGAAATCGAAAACGAAATTGAAATCGAAATTGAATCGATCGAAAACCGAAACGAAAAACATAACGAAATCGAAAACGAAAACAAAAATGAAATCGAAGACGAAATACGATAGTTAACGAAATCGAAAACAAAATCGAAATCGAAAACGAAATCGAAATCGAAAACTGAAACCGAAAACGAAATCCGAAATCGACGATATCGAAAACGAAATCGAAATCGAAAACCAAAACGAAATCGAAATCGAAGATCGAAATCGAAAACGATAATCGAAAACCAAATCGAAAACGAAATCGAAAACGAAATCGAAATCGATAATCGAAAATCGAAATCGAAAACGAAAACCGATAGAATCGAAAACAAAATCGAAAACGAAAAGAAAAACGAAAACGAAATCGAAAATCATAACGAAATCGGACAACGAAATCGACATATCGAAAACGAAATCGAAAGATCGAAATCGAAAACACAAAACGAAATCGAAAACGAAGTCGAAAACGAAATCGAAAACGAAATCGTTAACGATGTCGAAAACGAAATCAAAATCGAAAACGAAACCGAAATCGAAATCGAAGTCGAAGAATCGAAATCGAAAACGATAACGTAAACGAAATCGAAAACGAAATCGAAATCGAAAACGAAATCGAAA
>JBAMBO010001114.1:0-53137 GCA_037044535.1 Lordiphosa magnipectinata
TTCTGCAGTTTGTTGTACTGTAGCTGCTAACGTTGCTGTCCCTTCAACTACCACAGTTCCGGCAGCAGTTCCATCAACTGCTCCTGCATCGGCTTCTGATGTCGGTGGGGGTGCAGTTCCTACCGAGCCTCCTGCTGCTCAGGCTGCTTCATCTAAAGTTCCTGCATCAGCTCCATTAGCTGCTCCTGCACCAGCTTCTACACTTTGGTCTGCCGTAGCTGCTAACGTTGCTGCTCCCGCTCCTGCTAGACATGATGTCTCTTCTACGTCTGCCAATGCTCGACTCTCTTTCCGTCCTATTGAAGCAGTTGCCCCACGAAAACATGTCTGTGTTTCCCGCCTTCGCCCTGATATCACTGAGAATGACTTAGAGAATTATTTGATCACTTCTACAGGATGCTCGGACATATCGGTTCATAAATATATCTTTTCAAAGCCTCGATCAATATCCTCTTTTAAACTGTACGTTCCATCTTCTCTTCTAACCCAAATTCTTCATCCTGATCTTTGGCCTAAATTCACTCTTGTTCGTGAATTTGAGCCTAAGCCGACTGCTACTTTTCCTATGTCCTCAAAAAACTTAAGTCGTCCCTTGTCATCAAATACCAGAACGTAAGGGGAATCAGAAGTAAACTCCAATCCCTTTACCTTAATAGTTTTGCTTTCGAAGCTGGCATTTTAATGATGACTGAAACTTGGCTTCAATATCACATACTAAATAGTGAAAATCTGTGCGACTCTTATTGCATTTTTAGGGTTGACCGTAGCAATCGGAATGGAGGGGGTGTATTGATTGCTGTTAAGCAAAATCTTAATGCATCCATTTTTCATATTCCTAACACTGACGAAATTGAATTTGTGTGTGTCTCAGTGCACATCGGAGACTCTTGCATATTCTTGAGCTGTTCCTATGTTCCTCCGTCTTCTGATGAATCCACTTATCTTAAGCATGCTTTAGCAATAGAGTACATTTCGAAAACCTGTCGCGACTGTGATTTTCAAGTCGTTGTGGGTGACTTTAATCTTCCCTTTGTTTCTTGGGTCTCTTCCCCCGATTCTGAATTTTTTCTTCCTTCTTGCCAGCATAGCTTTTTGGACAGTATGTTTGGTCTATCTCTGCTTCAAGCTAATTTCATTAAAAACTCGCTTGGTCGTATACTGGATTTATTGTTTACTGATAGTCCATGTACTACTATATCTCGTACATTTCCAATTTCTTTGCCTGAAGATAATTATCATCCTACCATAGAACTCCAATTGGATCTTCCAGGCACAACCGAAGTAAAGCCAACTAAAGCGCTTCTTAGGCGTTGCTTTAGGAAGACAGATTACAATATTCTGAACAATTTGTTGCTTAATACTGACTGGTCATTTCTTAATCAAGTGCATTGTGTTGAAACTGAAACCAATCTGTTTTATTCTAAGCTGTACGAGCTATTCGAAATCTCTATTCCTCAGGAGAGTGTAAGTAGCGCTCACAAAACTGTTCCATGGAGTTGTGCAAGCCTGAGACACTTCAAAAATGTGAAGTCTCGCCTTTTCAAAATATGCAAAAGATCTGGAAAAGCAACGGACTTTTCCAAATACTCGACTGCTAGGGCCAAATTTCAAGCCCAAAATCGAATTTGCTATAAAAACTACCTGTCTCGAGTACAGAGTAACTTTTGTAACGATCCAAAGAGCTTCTACCAATTCGTAAATACCAAACGTCGTTCCAATGCCTTACCTTCTTCTCTTTTCTTTAAACATGAAAATGCCTCGTCCGACATTGACATTGCAAATCTCTTCGCAAAATTCTTTCAATCAACTTACTCGTCGTCCGATGCCAGCAAAGGCTATTCTTATCCTATTTCCTCAAATGATTTCATAAGCTGCCCCACCATTTCTTTTTCTTCTGTCTTGAATGGTTTACTTTCCCTAAAATCTAACCTTTTTCCTGGCCGAGATAATGTGCCATCGTGCATCTTAAAGCAATGCGCAGACTCGCTGGCCTATCCAATCCACATCTTGTTTTCCAAATCACTTGAGCAGTCTAGATTTCCAACTCCATGGAAAGAATCTTTCATTATTCCCTTACATAAAAAGGGTTCTCGTTCTGACATTTCAAACTACAGGGGCATTGCGAAACTCTCTGCAATACCTAAACTCTTTGAACAAATTATAACATCTCAGTTACTGCACTCATGTTCTCCTTTTATTTCGCCGAACCAGCACGGATTTGTTAAAAACAGATCCATTACTACAAACTTACTGGAATTTACTTCTTCAGTGATTCATGGTTTCACTCAAGGTAAACAAACAGATGTTATCTTTACTGATTTTAGTAAGGCTTTCGACAGTGTCTCTCATTGCCTTCTGGTTTTGAAATTGCGTCTGGTGGGATTTCTACTGGGGCTTCTTAATTGGATAAAATCTTATCTCCAGTCTAGAACTCAGAAAGTAGTCTTTAATAGTAGCACTTCTTATTCGGTATTTGTGACCTCTGGAGTTCCCCAGGGCAGCCATCTTGGACCTCTTCTCTTCGTGTTATTTATTAATGACCTGCCTAATGTAATTAAGCATTCTCGTGCGCTGATGTACGCAGATGACTTAAAGATATTCCTGAGCCACAACTCGCCCAACGATTCTGCTTTGCTTCAGGTTGATTTGAATTCCATATTTATGTGGTGCTCTTACAATTTGTTGCATTTGAACAGGGACAAGTGTAAATCTATGACTTTTTATCGTAGAACCCCTCTTCTGATTAACTATTTATTGGATTCTTATCAACTTGAACAAGTTGAATCTTTCCATGATCTGGGTATTACCCTCGACCATATACTTTCTTTTGGCACTCACATTGAACTTTCTGTGAATAAAGCCATGGGATTGTTAGGTTTTATTAAACGTTGGTCTAAGGAGTTCAATAATCCCTACACGACCAAGCTTTTGTTTATATCCCTTGTGAGGCCTATTTTGGAGTTTGGTTCTTGTATTTGGAACCCTCAAGCACTCACCCTGTGTAAACGTATCGAATCTGTCCAGAAGCAGTTCCTTTTGTTTGCCCTTCGCAACCTGGGTTGGGACCCACAGTTGAGACTTCCTCCCTATATTTCCAGGCTTAAGCTTTTAGACTTACCTTCACTTGAGCATAGACGTACCATGTTGGGTATAATGTTTCTGAACAAGCTTATAAAGGGTAATATTGACGCTGAGTACCTACTCGGACGCGTGAACCTTAATGTCCCTTCAAGCCAAACACGAAACTATATTCCCTTGAGGCTTCCTGTTGCTTCTACTTTATATGCCTCTAATTGTCCTTTTCGCATTCTGTGTAGGGATTACAATAATATCTTTCCTCTTCTCAGTGATAACCTTTCCGACGAAGGCCTGCGGTCTTTTATTCTTCACAATCTTGCACTTGCATAGTTTCTAGTTTTTCTAGGAAATTCCTTCCGATCACCAACGCTGCGAGCAGGGGCGTAGCTGGTCATAACGACAAAATAAATTACCCCCACCGGATCGGAAGGTGTTTCTTCTATTTACTCTTTTTGTTTTCCTTTCTGTCCCCCCTATTTTGTATCATTTTATATTCTATTATATTGTAGCTGTGTCTTTTAGACGAAGCTGCAATTAAAAATAAAAAATAAATTATTACTTGCTGACCCTTCAAAAACTGAAATAGAAAAAATTATAAAATATTAAAAAAAAAAACAAATTTATATCACCTAATTTAAAAAAGAATTAAAAATTACACATAAATGCGTCCCTTATTTCTAAAACTTAACCCTATATTAAAATAATATTACTAAAAACTTGTATTATGCAATATTATGTTATATTTTGATTAAAGTAAAATTTAATGTTACAAAAATATAGCCGAAGGCAATAGAAGCCAGTGCTATTTACTATAAGCTAGGTTAATTGCTTGTAACTTTAACCTCGCTGTACATAAATAAATAAAATAAATAAATATAAGTTATTAAGCATTGTACTTTAATGTTTTTATTTAAATAAATGGAGCTATGTTTATTCTCTGTTTTTCATTCATTTAATTGCTTGAGGAGAAACCGATATCATCGATAATAACGACATTTTGTCTAAAAACTATCGAAAAAATCGAATAGCGTCACCATCGATAGTTTTGCAGCTCTACCCAGCAAGAAATCTAACTGGTAAATACTTGTCAGTTAACAGTTATAGCTAACCGCTAAAATACGGAATGTTTCTGGTCAAACGCAAATGGGCGTCGGGAAGATTCTAACCGATTATCGACCTATCGGTGAGAGTACGTGTGAGGTTAGTCCTACTAGTTAGATAACCAATGAGCTAACTGGTATTAATAACTGTTTTGGTTTGAGTATGTAGGATTCAAATTTTATTTGGTAGTTTCTAAGCCAAATGCTGCAAGTAGTTGTGGTATGCACTGAGCTCCAAGTTATAAATTATTTTTAAGCCATTAGTACCCCCCTGACCTACAACCAGCCAACCGCCACTGAATTCATACAAACACAATCTTTGGGAGAGAGAGAAAGAAACTTTGAGATGAGTGTATAACAGCGTATAACAGCGTATAAAGCGTAGAACGCGTAAGACAGCGTATAACTCATATAACACGTATAACGAGCGAGCAAATGCGAGCGACGCCATTAACAGGAACAGAGTATCTTATAGTCGGGCTCGACCGACTGTTTTACTTGTTTTGAAGATGAGGAAGGTCCGCTGTATGCAGCTGGCATCGCCGACTAATATCTGTAAGTATCAAGGCTGCAGAAATTCTGCCTAGGTTCGGTTTGCGGACCGATTCCTGGAACCCCTGAACCCAAGGTTGTGGTTCGAACCTTTTTCGCTTGAACAAAAATGAATGGTTCGACTTTCGATTTAATAATTCTACGTTAATAATGGAATTTATATACCTTTCTATTCATACGGGGGTGCCACAGAAATCACTAGAGATTTTCGTATAAACGATTGTATTTCAAATTTTAACTGCTTGCATTAATATGTGAAGTGACACCAATATGCTCGGGACTCGGTTTGCGAAATGGTACGCATATTAGAAACAGCGGAGGTGGCCACAACTAAACTTCAAGCCGAAAATCTAGTTTTGGGTGATTTTTATTCCATTTGGATACACTGCAAATTGGAAATTTCCAAAAATACGTCGTCTATGGCAAAAGAGCTACTGGATTCCATTAAGACTTTTCTCGCACTTTAAAGTGTTCGAAACCATGAAAACATTCTTAACTGGGGGTCAGAATCCTCCACAAAGTTCCCAGAATTGTATGAGATTTCAAAAGTCATGCTTTCTGTTCCACCTTTCTTTCCACCTTCTTTCCTTTCCACCTTCTGTTCCAACTTTAACGTTCTGTCTCGACCATTAAAAATTAAAATAACATATTTTGATTTTCCCAATTATTAATTATGCAACAAATATAAGCTTTGAGAATGCCGAGACTTATACTATTATCCATTTTGCCGGTTTGAGGTCCGATCTAATGTACATATATGAACTGATGTACATCCATTTAACATTTGTTTTTGTATGGGAGAATTGTGTCACCTCTAAGGCTGCAAACCTCTAAAATTTTGCAGAGGGTTGGGTTTGGGGGTCCGAACCCGTTGTAAAGTCTGAGGTTCGGTTCGCGGACCGGTTCCAGGAACCCCTGAACTCAAGGTTTGGATGATTAAAAATAATCACCATAAATTTTGTTCTTAAATTTTTTAAATTAATGAAACAAACTATGTTTTTGAAGGTAAATTTATGTGATTTCAAATAGGGTTCGCTATGTCGGAAACTGGTAACACTTATGTCAATAGTACAAAATGGCTTGATTTGTTGGGGAAAATAGCTAAATTGGCAACGCTGGTTAAAATGGCTCACACAACATACATAGAATTAATAATTAATAATAATAATAAACCAACCAGCAGTTAAGATTCAAAAAGCTAACGAATGTTTCGTTCTATTAAGGCGCCTAAAGCAAAATATCGATAATTATCGACAAAGTATCGAGCAAACTGAGAGAGCGCGTTAGGACATGGCTCGGCGTTGAGTGAGCTAAAGGCGAGCGGGCTCTTTAAAAGGCGGCCTCGCACGCCACAGACGTCACTTCGCTATCGGAGTTCAATGCGTGCAGTTAAGACGTTAATCATGGTAGTGCTATACATCTCGCTTGCAGTGCGCCATTACAGCTGTCAACGTACGTGAAGCCCCAAAAATTGAAAATTTGGAATTACTTTGAAATGATTCCAGTGTTTGCAGGCAACTGCGAAGCTTTTGTTTAGCTTCTTCTTTTGGCTTCTTTGAAAGTCTTTTTTCCTCTTGTTTCCGAGGCTTGGCAGCGGACTTTTTCTTGGGTTTTATACACGTTTCAGTCACCGCAAATTGAGATTGCAAACGAATAAGGCCCCTTGAAAGATTGTTCGTCACCAGATAGTATGTAAATTCACCTTGGGGTTAACCGTGAACAGTGGAGTCATCACATTAACGCAATTTTAAGACCGCTCTGTACCTTTTGGGTGATGTGTTAATAAAGTTTTTTTCTCAATCTCCAAACATGTTGGAATCATTTAACCAACTTTCAGGTTTTACCACTTTCGGAACCACAAATGCCTGTCTTCAGTCAGCGGATCCTCTTTACAATACGCCTGAACGTATTCTTCAAAGTTCGCAGTTTTAAATTTGAAACATTACGCTTCAAGCAAACAGTCTTTTCCTGTTGGATAATCTCATTCTCTCGGTCCAACCTATCCAATGAGCTTTTGTCAGTCTGGGTACCACGGTTTTTTACGGCCACACGACGCTGCTTGCAAGTCAAAACGGGCTGTTCCTTTTTGATTATCTTATTCTGAGAGCGAACCAATACATCCGATGAGTAGCGGTAAGTAGGGTCACGGCGGCTTCTTACAACCACAAGAGGCCGTATGCCGGTCAAATTTAACATTGGCACCTCGCTTTCGTCAATCAATTGATCAACTCCCAAGTCAATTGATCAATTGATCAAGAGGTCCTGGTTGATGCTTTATCCACGAATGAACTGGCTGAACCTTACAACACCCAGTCGGTTAATACATCTCCAACCTCCGTGGCCCGTTCTATGGAGTCGTAGGTACCGCCGCCGCTTCCAAGATTCGTTGACAAAGCATGGGCTTCGCTTTTATTCCAATTGGCGCTAGAAAATCTGTTCGTTTTGTCTGACATTAGCGGTCGTTATTTTCATTGCCTTCTCTGCAGTCAAATATTTGGTGGATAAACCTTTCCCAGAACCATTAGACAGTATTTGGCAAGCCCAAACCAACATTAAGGATAAACATATTTTAAGTCAATCTAATTATGTTTTCAAAACAAACCCAATTGACAAACTTTCAAGCTCTTGTTTTTATACCCTTGCAAAGGGTATTATAATTTTGCCCAGAAGTTTGCAACGCATAGAAATATTCGTTTCCGACCCAATAAACTATATATATTCTTGATCAGGGCGACGAGCTGAGTCGATTGAGCTTTGTCCGTCCGTCTGTCTGTCCGTCTGTCTGTCGGTCTGTTTCTACGCAAACTACTCTCTCAGTTTTAAAGCTATCGAACTTTTTGGTTTTCAATGTTAGCGTCATCAAGCTCAACCATTATTAATATTATATGCTTTCAAACAGATTTGTAAATTTTGGTCAAAATCGGATGACTATATCTTATAGCTGCCATAGGACCGATCGGTCGGAAAATGTGTCTTTGTGAGAAAAACTTTTCTGTTTAAGTTTTATCATTTTTAAACTCGGCGATTGTTAATTTGATATGTTTTCAAAAATATTCTGCGAAATTTGGTCGAGATCAGATGTTTATCTGTCGGAAAATGGGTTATAGTTAAAATTTTTTTGATTTTTATGTAAGCGTTCTTACATAAAGCGTTCGGCACAGCCGAAGTTAGCTTGGCCTTCTCGTTATACCCTTGCAAAGGGTATTATAATTTTGCCCAGAAGTTTGCAACGCATAGAAATATTCATTTCCGACCCCATAAACTATATATATTCTTGATCAGGGGGACGAGCTGAGTTCATTGAGCTTTGTCCGTCCGTCTGTCTGTCCGTCTGTCTGTCCGTCTGTCTGTCCGTCTGTCTGTCTGTCCGTCTGTTTCTACGCAAACTAGTCTCTCAGTTTTAAAGCTATCGAGCTGAAATTTTGCACAGAGTCTTCTTTTCTACTGCACGCTGCTAATATGTCGGAACCGACCGGATCGGATCACTATATCTTATAGCTGCCATAGGAACCATCGGTCGAAAAATGGGTTTTAGTGAGAAAAACTTTTTTGTTTTCAATGTTAACGTGATTAAACTCGGTCATTAATAATATTATTCACTTTCAAACAGATTTGAAAATTTTCGTCAAAATCGGATGACTATATCTTATAGCTGCCATAGGAACCATAGGTCGAAAAATGGGTTTTAGTGAGAAAAACTTGTTTGTTTTCAATGTTAACGTGATTAAACTCGGTCATTAATAATATTATATGCTTTCAAACAGGTTTGCAAATTTTGGTCAAAATCGGATGACTATATCTTATAGCTGCCATAGGATCGATCGGTCGGAAAATGGGTCTTAGTGAAAAAAAACTTTTTTGTTTTTAAGTAAATCGTTCTTAAGGTCGGTGATTATTAATATTAAACGCTTTCAAACTAATTTGAAAAAGTTGATCGACATCGGGTGACTATATCTTAAGGCTGCCAAACGGCCGATCGGTTGGAAATTGAGTCTTAGTAAGAAAAACTTTTTTCAGACGTTTATCTGTCGGAAAAAAGGTTTAAGTTACAAAATTTTTTGATTTTTATGTAAGCGTTCTTGAACTGTGACATTTGCATTTGCAAGGGTATAAAAACTTCGGCACAGACGAAGTTAGCTTGGCCTTCTCGTTTTTACTTACCTTTGAAATGTGATAAATTGTACAAATATATGAGATATATTTTCTTTCGCACGAGTAGCATGTTTAAAGTATTATTTTGTACTGAATAAAATGGAAGCTATGTTAGGTCAATGCTTTTATTTCAACTGAACATTAAATGGGGATTCTCCATGTCGAGGCTGTTTTTTGGACCTTTTTTAAAAAAATCCTATTTAAAAACGCAGAGTTTTTCCAATTCTGTTGTTATACCCTTGTAGAGGGTATATTAAAATTGTCGAGATGTTTGTAACGCAAAGAAGGAAGCATCTCCGACCACATAAAGTATATATAAGGTTGTCAAAAAAGTCTTGCGGTATTTCCGCAAGCTTGTCTTTGCAAGCGCGTAGTTCTAGTTGTATTCGTCGCATCGGTTCACGCTAGAGCTTTTTGGAAAGCTCTTTTCACGCGCTTACACGTGTTTGATTTATTGTTGTTTGTTTTTAGTCGTTCGTGAGTTATAGCGTCGCAAACATGGAGCAAAATAAAGAGAAAGTACGGCATATTTTACAGTTCTACTACGATAAAGGCAAAAATGCATCTGATGCTGCCAATAAAATTTGTGCAGTTTATGGACCCGATACAGTTTCCATTTCCACCGCACAACGATGGTTTCAACGTTTTCGTTCTGGTGCAGAGGTGATCGAAGATGCGCCACGGTCCGGAAGGCCTGTCGTCGAAAATTGCGATAAAATCGCTGAATTGATCGAAAGAGACCGGCATAGTAGCAGCCGTAGCATCGGCCAAGAGCTGGGCATGAGTCATCAAACCGTTATAAACCATTTGAAGAAGCTTGGATTCAAAAAGAAGCTCGATGTATGGGTGCCACACGACTTGACGCAAAAAAAAATTTTTGCCCGTATGGATGCATGCGAATCGCTTCTGAATCGCAACAAAATCGACCCGTTTTTGAAGCGGATGGTGACTGGCGATGAAAAGTGGGTCACTTACGACAACGTGAAGCGCAAACGGTCGTGGTCGAAAAGCGGTGAAGCTGCCCAGACGGTGGCCAAGCCTGGATTGACGGCCAGGAAGGTTCTTCTGTGTGTTTGGTGGGATTGGCAGGGAATCATCCACTATGAGCTGCTCCCCTATGGCCAAACGCTCAATTCGGACCTGTACTGCCAACAACTGGACCGCTTGAATGCAGCACTCATGCAGAAGAGGCCATCTTTGATCAACAGAGGCCGAATTGTCTTCCATCAGGACAACGCCAGGCCACACACATCTTTGGTGACGCGCCAGAAGCTCCGGGAGCTCGGATGGGAGGTTCTTTTGCATCCACCGTATAGTCCGGATTTCGCACCAAGTGATTACCACCTATTTCTGTCCATGGCGAACGAGCTTGGTAGTCGGAAGTTGGCCACAAGAGAGTCCTGTGAAAATTGGCTCTCCGAGTTTTTTGCCAATAGGGAAGCGAGCTTCTATAAGAGGGGCATTATGAAGTTGGCATCTCGTTGGGAACTCGTCATCGAACAAAACGGCGCATATTTGACTTAAATCGCATTATTATAACCAATTTTATGAACAATTGAAAATTCAATAAAAATGCCGCAAGACTTTTTTGACAACCTTATATATTCTTAATCAGCATGACGAGCTGAGTTGATATTGCCATGTCCGTCTGTCCGTCTGTTGCTATGCTATCTCCTCCGTCAGTTTAAAAGCTAACTTAACCAAACTTTGCACGAAGTCTTTTGGTTGACGCTGCACATTTGTCGGATACGGTTAGATCGGATGACTAAAGCATATAGCTGCCATAGAAACCATCGGTCCAAAAATGACTCTAAGTGAGAAAAACCCTTGTGTTTTCAATGTTATCGTCCCTTAACTCAGTCATTATTAACAATTTATGCTGTCAAGCAGATTTGCAAAATTTGGTCAAAATCGAATGACTATATCTTATTGACTATATCTTATAGGAACCATCGGTCGGAACATAATGTTAATTTCCAAGATTAAGAGTGATTTGCGAAGCAATGGGCAATCAGCCGACAAATTGAAGCGTGAAGAAGTGCAAATGGTTGGGGCGAATAATAGCAGTAAAAGTAGAATTGAGCATGAGTATAAAGACATATTCTGTATGGACTCTTACATTGTCGTTCCGGGTCGTGGCACAACATCGTAGATAGGCAGTCGTGGTTAGAGTAGAAGGGGAAAGAAGTGATCACTAGAAACCGGCAAAGAGAGGCAGAAATTACTTTTCTGCTTGATTTTACAACGATAGTCAAGACACCAAAAGCATAAACATTGTCTGATTTCTATCTGGATGACGAATTGGGAAAAATTTTGCTCGGATACGAAACAGCTAGAGCATTGGAGGTATTACATATTGGTTATAACGCCGTTTTCAATAGCGACAATACTATCGAAACAAAAATCGAACGGTTTGCAAAAATGAAAGGTGGGATTGTTGACCTGCTAATCAAGATAGATTTCGAGGGCATAGTCCAGCCATAAAGACGGATCCGGTAGCATTGGAAAAAAATTAAAGACGACAAAGTGGATGACGTGATGAATCAAGACATAATAGAGAAAATAAGTGATGTGTCGAAATGGGGTTCACCGTTGGTTTGTGCATCATCAAATGTACGCATTTGTGGGGATTGACGACTTTCCAATGAAACGGTTGAACGTTAAAAATACCCACTACGGACAATGGAGGATTTTCTGGAGTAGGCAGACCACAACCGACACGCAAGAGCTAAAGACTATGAAGAAGGAGATGAGGTAGTAGAAAAGTGATTAATGGTGACCAACAAATTGGCTACAACGTTTGAGCCAATGGTGTACAGTGCTATCAAAAGATGTGGCTCAGAAGTTATAGTGGAGAACCCCTGTACAGGCTCGTGCTATAGGCGAATTGTTGGTCATGTCAAAAAGACACCACATTCGAATTCAATTTAATTTAATTTAATTATACCCTTGTTTTTATATTGGTATTATTCCCTACAGGTACATAAGTACTATAAATTAGTGCATCGGTCACAAAAACAGAGAGATCACAAGAAAACAACCAAATGTCGGTGTTCCACAAATGTCGGCGATTTCATTTTCCGGAGTTAGCTTCGGAGTTGCATGCAAAACAGCTGACAGGTAGTCGTTGCGTTGGGGCTGCCACGACCGGGTTGTAGGCTTCAAAATAATTTAAATTAATGTAGGATCTAAATTTTATTTGTTAGTTTCTAAGCCAAAAGCTGCAAGTGGTTGTGGGATGCACTGAGTTCATAACAATAAATTATTTTTTAGCCATTCGTACTTAATTGTATCGGAAAAAAATTGATGAGAACGCTGACCCGCCAAAAAATTATTTTGAATTGACATCTTGTTGCTCACAAGTGAGTGGAGTGCACAAATATAAATTCAAAAATGCCCGCGGCTGCATTAAATGTTTGGATATTGCTAGGAGAAGGCCGTTGGCGAGGGAGACATCATCGTAACAAGAGTTTCAGAAATGATGCAATCCACTTTTAAATTCTGATGAAGCGCAAGCTACTTCTCTGCCGCGATATCCGACTGTTTTCCATATGGCATTACTGTCTCTTCCTCCGGAGTTCTATGTTTCGCCCATAAAAACTTTTTCAAATTTATAAAGATCGAAATAAATGTAACAAGTAAACTTAAAAATTTCACCGCTGACAACTTGTCTTCCATTTCGTAGTTTGAAATTCTCGCCGATATAATTTATCGATAGGTTTTTCTCGATACTTCATTGAATTAACCACTTAAATCATATTTTATTAAACTGCTAATTTATCCACATAATCTTGTTAATTTTATACTTTATTTAAGCGTACAAGCTTTTAATTTTGAAAAGAAAATTGAAACTCCGAAAATGTTCGTGTCATAAATGGAATAAGTTGGCAGGTTTGCCCTTGACTTTTGCTTTGCTCTAACTTGCTTGATTTTCTAGCTACTCATTTCATTTTCATTTGGGACTCCGACCCGAACGGATCTTTATATTTCTTTATTTAAAATCACTTTCTATAGCTCTGAGCTAATTTCTTACCAGAACCTCGACTGGTGAAGGATTTATTGATTTATTAATTTATTATTTATTTATTTTATTACGTTTTGTTGTTGCTTGTATCGAAACTGGGATGTGTACCCCATCTTAACTTCTGCTCTAAAACATAAAATTTTAGTCTTAATTATTGTAATTATAACCTGAAAAATTATCTGAAAATGGGATTCCCATGTGTTTTTACAAATTTGAATAAAGTTTAAAATTGAAGAATAATGAACAAAAATATTTCAAAATGGAATTTTTAAGGCAAGGTTTCTAAAGTATCCTGTAACTGTAAACCTAAATCTTGCGAGCAAACACTTGCTGCTTGAAGCGTAAGGCCGACTCTGTGGCCGAATTGTGTTGACCGCCTCTCTTCGAGTGCTTCGGTGTGCCAGGCTCCTCGCAGAAGCCACTTTGGTGCGTAACGGACATCTCACGAAAGTATTTGTGCTTGGGTTGCATGCTGTTATTTATTAATAAAAACTTGAATTTAAAAGATTTCAAAAATGTATGAAAAAGTTTTAGAGATTTAAGTTTATATGTATTATTCTTACAAAAAAAAACTGGAGTCGAAAGGTCTAATTAATTTATGAAAGGGAATCGTTCAATTTATATTACTCATTGAATAAAACGCATATATGGTGCGAGTGACTAGCTCCGTTTCTAGAAGCTGAATGTTTTATTAAGACGTTGGTTTTTCCTTTTTACACATTTTTTGTTCTACCCCCAAGCAAGCACATAACATACAGCATGGTTGTAGGCTGCTTGGATTTCTATCTTATTGAAAACAGATGTGGCCCTTTTTTAAGGGTTTTTAGGCTGTAATCTATTTTTATGCGCCTCGCACTTGAGTCCCACGAGCAGGAAGTGGCTCTGTTCAAATATCTTTGAACACTCATCAAAAAATTTTGAGTCTGTAAGCTCTAATTAATTGATTATTATTTATAATAATTAAAATTATTATTAATTTAAAATAATGAAATTATTATTTAATATAAGCTATTAACAGTCTTCGACTGAACTTTGTCGTGATCGGTTGTGTTTAGCTGTTGCTACGTACTCCCATAGTCAGATTTAGCAAAATTCGTAAACAAACTAGACAAAAGAGAATCGGGAAAAACCGTTCAGCAACCAAGCCTTATCTCTGGTTTTAATCAATTGCAATAACAACTTTTTTGAAGTGCAAGTGAAACATAAATTGAACTGAGCATAAACTGTGGCAGAATGGGGGATCCACCTGATCCCCATATAGGGACTACCACTAATCAAATGGACATAGACCAACAACTTAAAATTCCTAAAATAAAAATAACAAAAGTAGAAACACCTGGACCTAAGTTTCTGACAATTACCCGGATAGACAACGATGCAAACTTTTCAAATGTGTCGCCTTTTCTAATAAAAACGGTAATTGACTACACATGTGGAGGAGAAGTGGAGTTCTGTAAGAAAACCCGTATAGATAGTTTGCTTGTCAAGACCAAAAACCAGTTACAAGCTAATAAACTGCTTCAACTCATAATGTTCTCCGATGGAATTAACGCCGATGTTACAATCCATTCTTCGCTCAACCACACTCCTAAATAACTAACTAAATAACTCCATTATATTTACTCAAATGACCTTCGGGGAATTGATGAAGAAGCGATAACACAAGAGCTTGTTAACCAGCAGGTAGTAGAAGTACACAAAATCTTAAAGAAAATAAACAACACCCCACAGGAAACTGGACTTATTATCGTGACATTTGAAGCCCTAACACTACCCTCTCATATCATGATTGGATATGAATAGACGTCTGTCCGCCCATACATCCCCTTGCCGATGAGATGCCATAACTGTGTCCGTTATGGACATATTCATAAAGTATGCCGTAACCAAAAATCCTGCATTAACTGCGGAGAAATACAACACACAAAAATAGAGGAAAACGAAACATGCAGCAACCATATCAACTGCATCAACTGTCAGGAACGTGGACTTATTGGCAACACCCACAACGCACTCAACAAAAAATGTCCCATATTTATTAAACACCAGGAATTTCAAGCAATAAAAACCTTACATAAGGTAGATAACAAAAAAGCACATGAAATAGACCAAGAAAGGCATCATCACGATGGAGCTTTGTACTCAGACGTCGCAAAACAAGCCAACCATCAACAACAAAATACAACAGACAATTCACCTTCTACTTCAACAGCCACAGAACCAAACCCATCCACTAATCAACCAGCAGACCCAAGAAACCCTGTCTCCTACTCCGATATGGAATTTGAAGACGACCCTGCACCATCTAACAATAAATCTAAGACTAAATCTACTACCACTCGTATATTAATCTAAGAGAACCTTAAGACAACTTAAAAGGAAGGATAAAAAGACCGAACCTCTTAGCAAAAAATCAACATCATACACTATCCAAGATGTCTATAGCGCAGATTAATTTACCAACTTACACATAACCCAAAAAAGTTTGTTCTCCTTGGGGCTGTGTGTGCTGTTGTACTGCCGGACAGGGCAACAGTTCACGCAATCCTCGGGAGACCAAATACTTTTTCGGGTAAATACTTTAATCATTGTAGTTAAAACCAAACGTGTGACTTGCTCACACTTACTTTAGCCAAATTATACTTGTGTTTAAGAATTTTTTCTGTTCTAAAATGATTCTTACAATCATCCAATGGAACCTTCGTGGCAATATTCATAACTACAGTGAATTACAAATTATTGTAAAACAATACCAACCACACATAATTGCATTACAAGAAACGCACCTTTTCAATATTCACAATATTCCCATACCCATTAATTTTCCAATCTTTTCAAACAAATATTCACCCAGCTTTGGAGGTGCAGCCATTTTGATTCACAACTCAATTCAGTCAAATGAAGTACATTTACCTAATGACTTCGATGCAACTGCTGTTGAGGTTGAGTCAATTAAAATATTTAAAATAATTTCTGCATACATTTCCTCAAATTAAAATTTCAATGAAAGCAACCTTCACAATGTTCTTAACCTTAATTCAAACTCACTTATATTGGGTGATTTCAATAGTTGGAGTAAACTTTGGGGATCCCAAAAAAATAACGCAAGAGGCAGCATTATGACAAAATTCTTAAATAGCACGAACTTAATACTATTAAAGGACAAATCTCCCACGCACTTCACCACACACAATATGTATACCCATATAGACTTATCATTTTGCTCTCCAGACTTATTTCATTTCGCAAACTGGAAAATCATAGATGACCTTCACGGAAGTGATCATTTTCCTATACTCATTACATTATTCAATAATAACATACAAAATAAAATACAGAGTAAACCAATTTTTCAAATAAACTTAGCCAATTGGGATGGTTTTGAAACAAAAACTAATCATTTCAATATGAAAAGTTCCCCCTCAAGCAATATAAATAAAGAAGCAGCAAATCTCAATAAAATAATATTGCAAAGGGCATCTGACAATTCCACAAACATCAATAAGCCATCATGCCATGAATGTCCCTTGGTGGAACAGGGACCTGCAGACTTTAAACAACGAAAAGAAACAAGCTTGGAATCAACAAATATCATAAATTTTCGTAAAGCAGCAGCCAAATTCAAAAGAGAACTTAAATCCGCCAAAAGCAAAGCAATCTCTTCTTTTACTTCGGAAATTCAACCACTTACAAAAACAAAACAAACTTGGTCAAATATAAGGCGCTTCTGCGGACTCAATAATATGAAACATATTCATACAATTATACATGGTGTAACTTCTCTTACAATTTCCGATAGCCTCTCCATTGCAAATTCGTTCGCCGAATTCTGGTCTGATCGGTCTGAAGACTCAAATTTTCCACCCTTATTTATTAGTAACATATATGCAATATCATCATACCCAAACTCTTCTCTATCACAAACTGCACAACAAATAGAATCAGATATAACCTTAATAGAACTTTATTCTGCACTCTCCAGCTTAAAAGGACATACACCTGGTATGAACGGAATTTCGTATCCAATGATCGCAAATACATCCTCAACAGTTAAATATAGAATCCTAAATCATTACAATAACATACTTAATAATTATATACCCCAAAACTTATAAAACAAGCCTAGTCATTCCAATAAAGAAGCCCAGATCCATCAAAACATCAATAAGCTCATACCGCCCAATTTCTTTAAACTCTTGTTTTGCTAAAGTTTTAGAAAAAGTCATAGCCAAAAGGTTATGGTGGTTTCTTACCACAAACAAATATATACACACAAATCAAGTAGGTTTCAAACGTGGTAAATCAGTTACTGATAATCTAGCGTATCCAGATCATCTGATAACAGCTGCTTTATCCCATAGACAACATACTTCAATAATATCACTAGACTTTAGCAAAGCCTTTGATAAAGTTGGAGTACACGCAATAACAACACAATTACAAGAATGGAATATTGGCCAAAAACAAAGAAGAACATTAAATTACATTATCAATTTCATGACTAAAAGAAAAATAAAATGCAGAGTCTCGCACAATATTTCTGGTACTTTTCCACTACACAACGGAATTCCTCAGGGATCCCCGATATCTGTAATTCTATTTTTGATTGCCTGTAATAAGCTTGCAAATCTTATTATTATTCAAAGGAATCTAACATTTGCTGCTTATGCAAATGATTTCCACATCATTGTTAAGTTTAATAAAAACCAAACCCAAGAAAATATTTGTCTCGACGATCTTTTTCGAAAAATTGACGAATGGTGTTCCTTTTCAGGTTCATCCATATCACTTGATAAATACAAGCACTTGCATTTATGTCGCAAACACAACTGTCAAGTGTTGTTTATGTCGACAGGTCACATATACGACATAGTCAGCTCTCTTTCCAAAAAACTTAACATAATAAAATGTCTCTCTAGTAACAGATTCAACTGCAATACACAAACATTAATATCAATAGCAGATCGACGAGACTTTTTACAAGCTAAGTTAATAAAAATCCTATCTTCCTCAAGAAACTCACCCCTTCACAAAATTTGCAAGTCTATTCAAAATAGAAAGAATTTAAGTAACAAAACACCGTCGGCGATAATTTTTTCAATTCAACATTGTGCTAGACAAAACATAAGCCTTTCATTAAAACAGAATATAAAAACTAAACAACCATTCTATAAATTTCAAACTGATTTAATAAATACCGAACTTTCTAAGCTAGACAAAAATAACACCCACGACTCTATATACCAACAGCACTTTCTTCACATAAAAAACCACTTAAGCAATTATAGTTTTTTGTACATTGACGGATCGAAAACAATAAATACCACATCTTTTGCAATAACAACTGAAAACAACACTTTAAAAGTAGGTCTGCTACAAAACTTTTCTTCTATTTACTCCGCTGAAATCATTGCGACTTACGAAGCAATACAAATCATTAAATATAAGAGTAATAAACAAGTAATATGTTCCGACTCCTTATCTTCGCTTCAAGCTATAGGCAATACTGATAACTACAACTATTATGAGTCTATAATTAGATCCCAATTAATGCAATTTTACCTAAAAATAAAACTACTCTGGATCCCAGGTCACAAAAACATAAGAGGTAATGAACTAGCTGACCAAGCAGCGAAGTCGGCTTCATCAATACCCCTTATGTACACACATAACAACAATATGTCAGACATTAACAAACATTTGAAAGTTAACATGCTAAAAGAAAAACTAATGCAATTAGAACAAACATCTATGTGGTATCAATCTGTCAATCCAAATATAATAACTGCTGAACAATTCACCAACAAATTACACCAAAACATTACATCTAGGATTAATGAAACAAAAATAATTAGATTACTACTAGGACATACGAAAATAACCCACCAGCATTATCAGGATCCTCATAAAACAAATACTTGCACCAACTGCCAAAACAATGTACCGATAACAATAGAACATATACTCAAAGACTGCCCATCTTTACAATTAAGAAACATTCGCACCAACAATAACCCACTCTTATTACTTGCTGACCCTTCAAAAACTGAAATAGAAAAAATTATAAAATATTTAAAAAAAAAACAAATTTATATCACCTAATTTAAAAAAGAATTAAAAATTACACATAAATGCGTCCCTTTTTTCTAAAACTTAACCCTATATTAAAATAATATTACTAAAAACTTGTATTATGCAATATTATGTTATAAATTGATTAAAATAAAATTTAATGTTACAAAAATATAGCCGAAGGCCATAGAAGCCAGTGCTATTTACTATAAGCTAGGTTAATTGCTTGTAACTTTAACCTCGCTGTACATAAATAAATAAAATAAATAAATATAAGTTATTAAGCATTGTACTTTAATGTTTTTATTTAAATATATGGAACTATGTTTATTCTCTGTTTTTCATTCATATAATTGCATGAGGAGAACCCGATATTATCGATAATATTGACATTTTGTCTAAAAACTATCGGAAAAATCGAATAGCCTCAGCATCGATAGTTTTGCAGCTCTACTGACTGGTAGTTTTTGCGTTGGGGCTGCCACGACAGGGTTGTAGGCTTCAAAATAGTTCAAATTAATTTGGGATTCAAATTTTATTTGGTAGTTTCTAAGCCAAATGCTGCAAGTAGTTGTGGTATGCACTGAGTTCCAAGTTATTATATAAATTATATATAAATTATTTTTAAGCCATTAGTACTCAATGTTATCGGAAAAAAATTGAAGAGAACGCTGACCCGCCAAAAAACTATTTTGTATTGGCAACCCTGTTGCTTACAAGTGAATGGAGTGCACAAATATAAATTCAAAAACGCCCGCGGCAGCATTAATTGTTTGGATATTGCTGCGAGAAGGCCGTTGGAGAGGGAGACATAATCGTAACAAGAGTTTCAGATATGATGCAATCCACTTTTAATTTCTGATGAAGCGTAAGCTACTTTTCTGCAGCAATATCCGACTGTTTTTCCATATGGCATTACTCCCTCGTATTTATAAGTTTTCTATGCTTTTACATAACTGTACCAAGTTTGATGAAAATCGGTCAACTATATAGTGTAGCTACCATACAAAATATAGTTCTGGAAAAAAGCCTTAGTAGGAAAAACTTCTGTGTTTTAATGCTATCGCTTCCAAACTTGTTAGTGATCAATATTAGATGCTACCACACATTTCTAACAAGTTAGATCCAAATCGTATGACTATTGCATATAGCTGCCATAGGAACGATCTGTCGGAAAATGAGTCTTTGTGAGACAAACTTTTCTGTTTAAGTTTTATCTTTTTATACTCTGTACCGAAGGTACACAGAGTATATTAAGTTTGTGCAAAAGTATGTAACAGGGAGAAGGAATCGTTTCCGACCCTATAAAGTATATATATTTTTGATCAGCATCAACAGCCGAGTCGATATAGCCATGTCCGTCCGTCCGTCCGTCCGTCCGTCCGTCCGTCCGTCCGTATGAACGAAGAGATCTCAGAGATGGTAAGAGATAGAGGTTTGACATGTATGGGGCATATATTTCTTATACTTGCAGGCAGATCAAGTTTATTTTCAATTTTTGCCACGCCCCCTCCCGCCCCCGCAATTTGGAAAAAACTTCATATCTCCTACAGTTTTGATGATAAATGGCTCGTTTTTTCTAGAGATATCTAGTACTCAAAATTATTTATCGATTTGCTGAAAGAATGATAAAGATCAGATGAACGATACTCAAGTTATGAGCAAAAAACGGTCAGTTAACACCCCCCACCCCCCCCACCCATAACCCATGCATTGCATTCAGCAGAAGCAATCTTAGTGAGAGAGAGAGACTTAGAGAGCGCACTGCGTTGTGCGATGTGTGTTAACTGGCCGTTTGACTCGTGACCAAATGCGAGCTGCGACATTAAGGGTGCAAAGTATGTTATAGTCGGGCTTGACCGACTTTCTTTCTTGTTTTTTATCAAAACTGTACACCTTACATGCTTTTCAGAAGTTGCACACATTTTCTGTATCTGTTTAACATTTGGATATCTCTAAGTCTGTATTTGCTTTGAACTTCAGCTAATATAGTAGCAATTATTTCATGAGTGTAGGAGAGCATGCAATGTAGATTGCTATCTAAAACGAAACGAAAGTAACTTTTGTTATTGCAACTCCAGATATCGGCAGTCGTTTATATAAATTGAGTATTTTGAAAAATACCGGCGATATTTTTCTAATAGCCCATTTCTACTGGCATCATTTCTTATCATTTTCATTTCCTACAATTTAGCCGTCTCCATTTCACAAAATTAGCTGCATTGTTTGTTTTTGAAATAACAGGCGACACTTTCAAACTCACGTAGTCTTTTTGGAATATTTAGCAAAAAAAACAAGTGAGAAAGTCGGTCACGCCCGACTGGCAATATTGAATTTCTTGCAGTTTTATTGGTGAGCCAAGCTTTCAAGTAGAGCTTTTTTATACCCTTTCAAAAGGTATGATAATTCCAGAAGTTCGCAACGTATACCCTTACAGAGGGTATATTAAAACTGTCCAGATGTTTGTAACGCATAAAAGGAAGCATCTCAGCCCACATAAAGTATATATTCTTGATCAGCATGAGCTGAATTGATATAGCCATATCCGTCTGTCTGTTTCAATGCTATCTCCTCCCTCAATTTTGAAGCTATTGGAACAAACTTAGCACGAAGTCTTGGTATAAAACCGGCCGTATCGGACGACAAGCTGCCATAGAAACCATCGGCCAAAAAAAAACAGTTTTAATAAGGAAAAAAGGTTTGTCTCCAAACATGGAATTTATTTTAAGTTTAGGTTTAAGTTTTAAGTTAACCACCTCCTCCACATGGCCAGACGATGATTGTTGGGCACACACCAAAGCGGCCAGTCCATGACCACTGGCATGTAGCCACACAGTGGTCGTACTGGTGCTCGGGAATGACCTTAATGACATCCAATGGAATGCCCAATTGCCGGAGGACATACTGCAACCTCAACGGAGTCGTATTCTCCGGAATTTAGAAGCAAGGCTGAGCCAGAGCCGGTAGCCCGGACAGCGAACCACAATGGCCAGTCGCACCGTTCTCAGTATGGCATCCACATTGTCCGCATGAAAACTGCTCGCCGGATTACCAAAGTGAAACAATCATCCCAGCCAGCTCAACAGATGCTGTCGATCCAAATGTTACAATCACGCCACAATGCTGTGCGAGATTAGGTCCAAATGGGAGAAGTGCAATGGAATCTCTGGATCATACTCACTATCCGTAAAGGTCACCAGTTGTTCCAACGATTTCACTCTATGCGCGCACTCTATGCGCGGCACCACTTCCGCCACCTCCTCGATGACATCCCATTTTCACATCCCAGTTTGGCCACACCCGATCGTTTCTACAAAGGGGGAATAAATAGCAATAACAATAACCTGAACAAAGTGACGTGTCAAGAAAAATTCTCTTACACTGGACTCTCCACCGCTGGCGTTGCTGCTGCTGCTACCGCTGCTGATTTTACATCCTCGTTGCTGCTGGCTCATCATAATTTGAATTTGGACTTGAAATGCCCTTTACCGGCGCATTGCAACCTGCACGAGTTTCATGGAACATTTGATGGTTTAATTAGCATAAAGGTCGTTAAAACATACATGTATGAAGACACAGCCATCCTGAAAAAGCATCTGTCGTCTGCAGCACAATCCTTAAACCTTGCGGGAAGCGGTTACACTTGATTAATTGAACTGGTAGACTGATTTGTTTCAAATTTCAAGCCAGTTTCAAGTTTTGTGTGTTGAAAACGTAGATTAAAGTAGCCTGGGAGCTGCTTATTTTGGAGGACGGTGCTTAGCGAACCGCTTACCGACCCTCTCGCGCTCTCAGCAATAACTCTGCAAGCTACCCAAGCCACTAGAGTCCCAAAGAGTGTGAAATTAAAAGCCATCTTGCAATTTGTCGTCCATGCGTATAGGCCACCAGTTGTTCCTCCTCCGGCCAGAATCGAACGTATGTAACTACAAAGGGGGAATAAATAGCAATAACAAAAACCAGAACAAAGTGTCGTGTCAACAAAAATTCTCTCTTACACAGGTCGCTGCTCATCTCGGCCAACGACGAACTAATAACGAAAATTTTGAATGCTGAATTTTTAAATAATGAAGGGGAAAAAATAAAAATTATTTTTTCTTTCTTGGTTTTTGCTTTAGTGGCCTTGTGGTATAAATCTTTTTGCCAGGAGATCGCTTTTTGGGCCGTCCAATAATCTTTTTTTTTATAGTTAAACCTGCTTTTGATTTCGTGTTTGGCCACAGCCCGTACAATGGCCCGTCTCGCTTTAGAAATCTATTTTTCACTCCGATTCTCAGGAGTTTTTTTACTGCGAGTTTTATGTGCTCTTCGGGCGTCATCATCCGGGCTGCCATCATTTTAAGCAGGTTCTTGTAAGTTATTGGCTGTTTATTTTCTTTTAAAACGACCAGCAAGATGCCCCCGGAAACGTTATTTGTTGTGGCAGCCATCTATAAAGAAAAATTATTGAAAATTGTAAACTAAGGTCACAGATATACTATCTGTATATACTCACTGCACTTAAACTCCAGAAATTCTTAAATTTTTTTAAGGGAAAAAAAAAACTGTTTTTATTTTGTTCCGCTATGTGTGGTGTTCAGTGTGATGTTTGTAGATAGAATGAGGTCAGTCTAGACAAATTCAGGCAACAAAAAGTTGAAAAGCTATAGCTGTATTAGCCAGGCCTACTCGAAATTCATTTGTATTTATTTATTATTATATATTATACCAGGGATGCCCAGAATGAGCTTACGAGAGCGTGGAAACCAATACAAATGCACAAAATACAACTCAAGCAAGAACAACCACAAGAAGTAGAAAGAGAAAACCGACTTTTGCTTGTGTGTGTGTGTGTGTGGTCGTTGCTGACAACGCATAAGCAACATTGTTGTGGCACTCGAGTTCGTCGTATACATAGGAGACAGAGAAGAGAGACACATATGGAATTGTTGTTGCAAACCTTCGTTCGGAAAGAAAGAGAGGAGAGCACGCATATGAAAGTGTTTATGCTTTTTATAATCTTATGGCCGCGTGATTCGTATGCGCGTGGGCTATGCCTTTGCGCAAAGCAAAACCAAATGCGTGGCTTGCGGAATAGGCTTGGGCACCTCTGTATTATACATTAAAACCTATAATGAACACAATTTTATACACTTGAAAAGTGCATTATAATTTTAACCAGAAGCTTGTAACGCAGAGAAGGAATCATCACCGACCATCTATATCTATACATATAAAACTCTACGCCCGACTGACTAATTACACTAGTTTACAGCCAAAAAGACCCATTTCTACTTGAACTAAAGGGTGATTTTTTAGCAGCTTTCGGATTTGATTAAAAAAAATACATAAAATTCAGAAAAATGTATGGAATCTTTAATGTTTAAAAATGATTTCATGTAAATGTTGATAGCGGCTGCCCCTCAAATGGTTCATACACTGGTTCCAATTTTGGCATAATCTCTCCAACACATCGGCCGGAATGTTATTAATAATTTCTTAAATATTGGCTTCCAGTGCGTCAACTGTTGCGGGCTTGTCGCTAAAGACGTGAGTCTTAACAAAGTCCCACAAAAAAGTAGTCTAAAGGCGTTTTATCACACATTCTGGGCGTTGAAATAAACTGTTCACCGAACTCGCCTCTCAATTTGGCCATTGTTTCGCGTGCTGGGTGGCATTTGGCACCGTCTTGTTGAAACCACAAGTCAACCAAGTCCAGCTCTTCCATTTTGGGCAAACAAACATATCTATACATATAAAACTTTACGTCCGACTGACTGATTACACTAGTTTACAGCCAAAAAGCGAGAAAAACTATTTTGGTTTCAATGGTAGCGGGTTTATACTTCCCAGTTCCACAATTTTAGGGAATCTGTTCAAAACCGATGGCTTTGGGCTGGCCGGCCCTGGTTTTCACTGCTGTTCTCCCTAACTTTGTTTGCTCTTTTCGTTCAGTTACTTCTTCTTACTCGCCAAATTGAAAAAGATTTTAGTTTAACTTTTTATACTCCTTACCGAAGGTACATAGAGTATATTAAGTTTGTGCAAAAGTATGTAACAGGGAGAAGGAATCATTTCCGACCCTATAAAGTATATATATTCTTGATCAGCAGCAACAGCCGAGTCGATATAGCCATGTCCGTCTGTCCGTCTGTCTGTCTGTCTGTCTGTCCGTCCGTATGAACGAAGAGATCTCAGAGATGGTAAGAGATAGAGGTGTGACATGTATGGGGCATATCTTTCTTATACTTGCAGGCAGATCAAGTTTATTTTCAATTTTTGCCACGCCCCCTCGCGCCCCCGCAATTTGAAAAAAAAACGTCATATCTCCTACAGTTTTGATGATAGATGGTTCGTACTTTCTAGAGATATCTAGTACTCAAAATTATGTATCGATTTGCTGAAGGAATCATAAAGATCGGATGAACGATACTCAAGTTATGAGAAAAAACGGTCAGTTAACACCCCCCACCCACCCCACCCATAACCTAAGCATTGCGTTCAGCAGAAGCAATCTTAGTGAGAGAGAGAGAGAGACTTAGAGAGCGCACTGCGTTGTGCGATGTATGTTAACTGGCCGTTTGACTCGTGACCAAATGCGAGCTGCGACATTAAGGGTGCAGAGTATGTTATAGTCGGGCTTGACCGACTTTCTTACTTGTTTAAACTCGGCTATTGTTAATTTGATATGTTTTCAAAAATATTCTGCGAAATTTGGTCGAGATCAGATGTTTATCTGTCGGAAAATGGGTTATAGTTAAATATTTTGTTGATTTTTATGTAAGCGTTCTAAAACTCTGACATTTCAAAAACGGCATTTGCAAGGGTATAAAAACTTCGGCACAGCCGAAGTTAGCTTGGCCTTCTCGTTTTTACTTACCTTTGAAATGTGATAAATTGTACAAATATATGAGATATATTTTCTTTCGCACGAGTAGCATGTTTAAAGTATTATTTTGTACTGAATAAAATGGAAGCTATGTTAGGTCAATGCTTTTATTTCAATTGAACATTAAATGGGGATTCTCCATGTCGAGGCTGTTTTTTGGACCTTTTTTAAAAAAATCCTATTTAAAAACGCAGAGTTTTTCCAATTCTGTTGTTATACCCTTGTAGAGGGTATATTAAAATTGTCGAGATGTTTGTAACGCAAAGAAGGAAGCATCTCCGACCACATAAAGTATATATATTCTTAATCAGCATGACGAGCTGAGTTGATATTGCCATGTCCGTCTGTTGCTATGCTATCTTAACCAAACTTTGCACGAAGTCTTTTGGTGGACGCTGTACATTTGTCGGATCCGGTCAGATCGGATGACAAAAGCATATAGCTGCCATAGAAACATCGGTCGAAAAATGACTATGTGAGAAAAACCCTTGTGTTTTCGATGTTATCGTCCCTTAACTCAGCCATTATTAACAATTTATGCTTTCAAGCAGATTTGGAAAATTTGGTCAAAATCGAATGACTATATCTTATTGCTGCTATAGGAACCATCGGTCGGAACATAATGTTAATTTCCAAGATTAAGAGTGATTTGCGAAGCAATGGGCAATCAGCCGACAAATTGAAGCGTGAAGAAGTGCAAATGGTAAGGGCGAATAATAGCAGTAAAAGTAGAATTGAGCATGAGTATAAAGACATATTCTGTATGGACTCTAACATTGTGGGTAACAAAATATGCTGCTCGATTGAAGAAGTTTATGTCGAGGTGACATTTGATTCCGGGTCGTGACACAACATCGTAGATCGACAGTCGTGGTTAGAGTAGAAGGGGAAAGAAGTGATCACTAGAAACCGGCAAAGAGAAGCAGAAATTACTTTTCTGCTTGATTTTACAACGATAGTCAAGACACCAAAAGCACAAACATTGGCTGATTTCTATGTGGCTGACGAATTTTGCTCGGATACGAAACAGCTAGAGCATTGGGGGTATTCTTCTTCTTCTTTATTGGCCCGATGTTGCATCACAACCGCTTGACGGTCTTGGCCTCTGCAATGAATGGCCTCCACTCGCTTCTGCATTGTGCGAGCTGCCACCAGTTGTTCACACCAAGGTTGGAAATGTCTTTCCGCACTTGATCATCCCATCTTAGTAGTGGGCGACCCCTCCTGCCCTGTCCTCCAAAGTCAGCCGCCTTCGCTTTGTACGTCTTTTTTACTGGAGCTTCTTCATCAATCCGGATTACATGTCCTAACCAGCGCAGCCGCTGTTGCTTTATGCGCTTGACTAGACTGACCTCCCTACAGGGTACAATATATAGGGTTGGCGCGTCGGGTTTGGTACCCACCGCCGTCAAAAAAACTCCACCAATGAAAACTGCGACAACAATGCCTCGGATACGGACCCCCTCTGACGACGACCCACGCAAACGTTTTAAGGACCACGATTTGAGGATATGCACCTGGAATGTTCGCACCCTCAACAGAGAAGGTGCTGATATCCAGTTGGTGAATGTCCTTGAGAAATCTTCATCGGACGTTACCGCACTTCAGGAAGTGCGATGGATTGGACAGGGGAGCATGGTGAAAAGAACATCAACAACCAATGCACCCTGGGAGATCTACTACAGCGGACATGCTTCCAAGCATGAGTTTAGATGCGGCTTTGCAGTCAGTGCAAGACTTCGTCGCTCTGTCATCAGTTTCACACCAGTGGACATGCGACTAGCCGCACTCAGACTTAAGGCTAAATATTTTAATATTAGTCTTATCTGTGCACACGCCTCAACGGAAGACAAGGGCGCTTCGATAAAAGACGAATTCTATGAGCGCCTGGAACAATTATATGAGCGCTGCCCCGATCACGACATAAAGATCGTGCTTGGCGACTTTAACGCTAAAATTGGGAGAGAAGGAGTTTTTGGCTCGACAGTCGGCCGATTTAGCCTTCATGAAACAACCTCCGGTAACGGAGAGAGGCTAATAGATTTTGCCGCGGGCAGGAACATGGTCATAAGTAGTACCAGGCTTAAGCATCGCGACATCCATAAGGCGACCTGGAAGTCCCCTGATCAACTAACACGAAATCAGATTGATCATGTTGTGATCGACGGAAGGCACTCATCGAGTGTTCTAGACGTGCGTGCGATTCGAGGGGCCAACATAGACTCGGATCACCACCTTGTTGCAGCCAAAGTGCGCACGCGGCTCAGTGTGGCACATGCCTCACGTACTAGTACACGTCGAAAGCTAAATGTCGATAAGCTGCAATCACAACGGACCTCTGAAGCCTACACAGCTAAACTCACCCAACTGCTCAGGGAAAACTCACCATTCCCTTCTGGTGTAAGCGAACAGTGGAATCATATATCACACTCCATGAGTACGGCTGCCAAGGAGATACTCGGATACGCCGAGCACCCTCGAAAGCAGACTTGGTATGATAAGGAGTGCCGCGATGCTCCTGCATAGAAAGACGCTGCCTACAGGAGAACTCTGCAGTCGGGAGCAACGCGGGCTGTTAAAGAGCAATACCGGAAGAAAAGGAGAGAGGAGAAGCGCCTTTTCAGAAAGAAAAAGAATGAGCGAGAAAGGCGCATGCGTGAGGAAGTCGAGATGCTATTCGGCATGGGTGAGACTCGAAAATTCTATCGAAAGATTAGACGACTTACCGAAGGTTTCAAACCCGGAGTCACACAATGCAAGGACGAAAATGGAAATCTGGACACAGATCCGCAAGTGGCGCTAGACAAATGGAGAAGCTATTTCGCCAACCTGCTGGGAGGCGACAACGAACACAATACCGCCTCTGGAGAAAAAGCGACGTCACCAATCGACAACATAGAGATAGACCCACCGGACCATCACGAAGTCTGTGTAGCCATAAAAAGGCTTAAGAACAACAAATCAGCAGGTGCAGATGACCTGCCAGCTGAACTGTTTAAGGCTGGAGGCGAGGAGTTGGTAAGGTGCATGCACCAACTTATCAGCAGAATATGGTCCGACGAGAGCATGCCCGAAGATTGGAGTCTAAGTGTAATTTGCCCACTTTTTAAAAAAGGAGACCCTGCAGATTGCGCCAACTACCGTGGGATCAGTCTCCTTCCCATCGCATATAAGATTCTGTCGTGCATTGTTTGTGAACGTCTAAAGCCGCTTATTAGCACACGGATCGGACCTTATCAGTGTGGCTTCAGACCTGGTAAGTCCACCACAGACCAGATATTCACATTACGACAAACCCTGGAGAAGACCTTTGAGAGAAATATCAAAACCAACCATCTTTTTGTTGATTATAAATCAGCCTTTGACACACCGATAAGGTCAAGGTTCTTTGAAGCCCTGTCTACCTTTGGTATACCAGCAAAGTACGTTCGACTTTGCATGATGACGTTGAGAAGCACTCGAGCTCCGTCAAAATAGGAAAGAACCTCTCCGAACCATTTGATACCAAGAGAGGTTTTAGGCAGGGTGACACCCTATCGTGTGACTTCTTTAATCTACTGAATGCCAGTGCCCAAATGCCAACAGATCGGGCTCATTTCTTTATAAAGATCTAATGCTACTCGCATACGCCGATGATATTGACATTATCGGCAAAAACGAACGGGCGGTAAGCAGGGCGTTTTCAGAGATTGAGAAGCAGTCTAAACTGATGGGCTTAGCGGTAAACGAGGACAAAACAAAGTACCTAGTATCCACGGACATAAAGTCTACGCGTCTTGGACAATTTGTTACTATGGGGGAGTACAACTTTGAGGTTGTAGAGGATTTTGTCTACCTCGGGACGATGATTACCGGCGACAACAACATCAGCCTGGAGATCCGAGGAAGAATTACTCTTGGAAACCGATGCTACTACGGGCTCAGTAGGGAGTTCAAGAGCAGAGCCTTTTCTCGAAGAACAAAAATAGCGCTATACAAGTCGCTTATCATCCCAGTCCTGCAATACGGCGCAGAAGCATAGACAATGACAGCAGCGGATGAGGAGGCGATTGGCGTTTTCGAGCGAAAAATCCTTCGGAGGATATATGGACCTTTTAAAAGTTGGCGATGGATACCGCATTCGAATGAATCACGAACTGTATGAGCTCTATAAGGACATCAGTCATTGGGGGTATTACATATTGGTTATAACGCCGTTTTTAATAGCGACAATACTATCGAAACAAAAATCGAACGGCTTGCAAAAATGAAAGGTGTGATTGTTGACCTGCTAATCAAGAAAGATTTCGAGGGCATAGTCCAGCCATTAAGACGGATCCGGTAGCATTGGAAAAAAATTGTTGACGACAAAGTGGATGACGTGATGAATCAAGACATAATAGAGAAAATAAGTGATGTGTCGAAATGGAGTTCACCGTTGTTTTGTACATCATCAAATGTACGCATTTGTGTGGATTGACGACTTTCCAATGAAACGGTTGAACGTTAAAAATACCCACTACGGACAATGGAGGATTTTCTGGAGTATGCAGACCACAACCGACACGCAAGAGCTAAAGACTATGAAGAAGGAGATGAGGTAGTAGCAAAGTGATTAATGGTGACCAACAAATTGGCTACAACGTTTGAGCCAATGGTGTACAGCGCTTTCAAAAGATGTGGCTCAGAAGTTACAGTGGAGAGAGCCTGTACACGCTCGTGCTATAGGCGAATTGTTGGTCATGTCAAAAAGACACCACAGTCGAATTTACCGACATAATATTTTATGGATCTATCAGACGTTCTTATAGCCTATTTCCACCAAAGAAATGAAGCTTCATTTCGTGAAATGACAAGAAATGAAGAAAATGATATCATTTCTTCCATACAAATTGTTGTTGCATTTTGCCCTTCATTTCCTTCATTTCTCAAAAATGATGGCATTCCCCACGAAGGAATTTGGTATTTTTTTAAAAAGTACTCGCTACTCTCTGGCACTACTCGTTACTCTCTGGAAATAGAAAGTGTCATCACCAATAAACTATTGATTTGAATTTAAAAATAAGGCGCTATTTTGTTTATAATATAATTTAGTCAAAATAAGTTGTGTTTTTAGCTTTCTGCTGATTATTCTGGGCGTTCACAATGCGTTCGCCCAGGGTAATTGCTTTCTTGCCGGGTATATATTTTTTTGGGTTTATATTGCAAAAACTCCCCGTGAGTTTGAAAGTGGCGCCTGTTGTTTAAATCAAACCATTCAGCTGTTTTTGTCAACGTGGCATTGCGAATATCAAAATGATGAAGATTTGTCAATGGAAACAGCATCATTTTTAGAAATGAAAATGATAAGAAATGAAGCCAGTGGAAATAGGCTATTAAACGATCGACAAAAGCTCGGAGGATGACAAATCGTTATGGAGACTGATTCGCTATTAGGAGAAATATGTAAAAGGAAAATCAGAAGAAGAAAGTAATGTAGTAGGCTAATGTCAAACGAATCAATTAAGATGTATTATTCAGATGTGTTCCAGAAATCTCTAGAAATTTTGGGGTCAGTTGTTTTTGAAAACAACCGATCCAAATGTCGGTGTTCCACAAATGTCGGAGATTTCATTTTTCGGAGTTAGCTTCGGAGTTGCATGCAAAACAGCTGACAAAAACAGCTGACAGGTAGTCTTTGCGTTGGGGCTGCCACGACAGGGTTGTGGGCTTCAAAATAATTAAAATTAATGTAGGATCTAAATTTTATTTGTTAGTTTCTAAGCCAAAAGCTGCAAGTGGTTGTGGTATGCACTGAGTTCATAACGGAGTTGTATCGGAAAAAAATTGATGAGAACGCTGACCCGCCAAAAAATTATTTTGAATTGACATCTTGTTGCTCACAAGTGAGTGGAGTGCACAAATATAAATTCAAAAATGCCCGCGGCTGCATTAAATGTTTGGATATTGCTAGGAGAAGGCCATTGGCGAGGGAGACATAATCGTTACAAGAGTTTCAGAAATGATGCAATCCACTTTTAATTTCTGATGAAGCTTTAGCTACTTCTCTGCTGCGATATCCGACTGTTTTTCCATATGGCATTACTGTCTCTTCCTCCGGAGTTCTATGTTTCGCCCATAAAAACTTTCTCAAATTTATAAAGATCAAAATAAATGTAACAAGTAAACATAAAAATTTCACCGCTGACAACTTGTCTTCCATTTCGTAGTTTGAAATTCTCGCCGATATATTTTATCGATAGGTTTTTCTCGATACTACATTGAATTAACCACTTAAATCATATTTTATTAAACTGCTAATTTATCCACATAATCTTGTTAATTTTATACTTTATTTGAGCGTACAAGCTTTTAATTTTGAAAAGAAAATTGAAACTCCGAAAATGTTCGTGTCATAAATGGAATAAGTTGGCAGGTTTGCCCTTGACTTTTGCTTTGCTCTAACTTGCTTGATTTTCTAGCTACTCATTTCATTTTCATTTGGGACTCCGACCCGAACGGATCTTTATATTTCTTTATTTAAAATCACTTTCTATAGCTCTGAGCTAATTTCTTACCAGAACCTCGACTGGTGAATGATTTATTGATTTATTAGTTTATTATTTATTTATTTTATTACGTTTTGTTGTTGCTTGTATCGAAATTGGGATGTGTACCCCATCTTAACTTCTGCTCTAAAACATAAAATTTTAGTCTTAAGTATTGTAATTATAACCTGAAAAATTACCTGAAAATGGGATTCCCATGTGTTTTTACAAATTTGAATAAAGTTTAAAATTGAAGAATAATGAACAAAAATATTTCAAAATGGAATTTTTAGGGCAAGGTTTCCAAAGTATCCTTTAACTGTAAACCTAAATCTTGCGAGTAAACACTTGCTGCTTGAAGCGTAAGGCCGACTCTGTGGCCGAATTGTGTTGACCGCCTTGCTTATGGGTTGGGCCACCTCTCTTCGAGTGCTTCGGTGTGCCAGGCTTCTCGCGGAAGTCGCTTTGGGGCATCTCACGAAAGTATTTGTGCGCACGCTCACAATGCCCTATTTGGTTTTAATGTGATCAATGGCTTTGGCGGGAGAGTCCTCTTTGGAGACTGTCACATAGCCGGCATTGTTTTTCAATCGCTTGATGTCACAGTGTCGCTGCTGCAGCTATCTGAAAGAAAGTTCAGCAAAGCTGGAAGCATTTTAAGTGATAGACGGGCTTTCTTAAAAGCCAAAAATGTGGACATGCTGCTATTTATTAAAAAAAAACTTGAATTTAAAAGATATCAAAAATTTATGAAAAAGTTTTAGAGATTTAAGTTTATATGTATTATTCTTAAAAAAAATAAACTGGAGTCGAAAGGTCTCATTAATTTATGAAAGGAAATCGTTAAATTTATATTACTCATTGAATAAAACGCATATATGGTGCGAGTGACTAGCTCCGTTTCTAGAAGCTGAATGTTTTATTAAGACATTGGTTTTTCCTTTGCATACATTTTTTGTTCTACCCCCAAGCAAGACCATGACATACAGCATGGTTGTAGGCTGCTTGGATTTCTATCTTATTGAAAACAGATGCGGCCCTTTTTAGGCTGTAATCTATTTTTATGAGTCTCGCACTTGAGTCCCACGAGCAGGAAGTGGCTCTGTTCAAATATCTTTGAACACTCATCAAAAAATTTTGAGTCTGTAAGCTCTAATTAATTGATTATTATTTATAATAATTAAAATTATTATTAATTTATAATAATGAAATTATTATTTAATATAAGTTATTAACAGTCTTCGACTGAACATTGTCGTGTCGTGTCGTGAAGTATGCCGTAACCAAACATCCTGCATTAACTGCGGAGAAATACAACACACAAATATAGAGGAAAAGGAAATATGCAACAACCATATCAACTGCATCAACTGTCAGGAACGTGGACTTATTGGCAACACCCACAACACGCAATCAACAAAAATGTCCCATATTTATTAAACACCAGGAATTTCAAGCAATAAAAACCTTACATAAGGTAGATAACAAAAAAGCACATGAAATAGACCAAGAAAGGCATCATCACGATGGAGCTTTGTACTCAGACGTCGCAAAACAAGCCAACCATCAACAACAAAATACAACAGACAATTCACCTTCTACTTCAACAACCACAAAACCAAACCCACCCACTAATCAACCAGCAGACCCAAGAAACCCTGTCTCCTACTCCGATATGGAATTTGAAGACGACCCTGCACCATCTAACAATAAATCTATGACTAAATCTACTACCACTCGTATATTAATCTAAGAGAACCTTAAGACAACTTAAAAGGAAGGATAAAAAGACCGAACCTCTTAGCAAAAAATCAACATCATACACTATCCAAGATGTCTATAGCGCAGATTAATTTACCAACTTACACATAACCCAAAAAAGTTTGTTCTCCTTGGGGCTGTGTGTGCTGTTGTACTGCCGGACAGGGCAACAGTTCACGCAATCCTCGGGAGACCAAATACTTTTTCGGGTAAATACTTTAATCATTGTAGTTAAAACCAAACGTGTGACTTGCTCACACTTACTTTAGCCAAATTATACTTGTGTTTAAGAATTTTTTCTGTTCTAAAATGATTCTTACAATCATCCAATGGAACCTTCGTGGCAATATTCATAACTACAGTGAATTACAAATTATTGTAAAACAATACCAACCACACATAATTGCATTACAAGAAACGCACCTTTTCAATATTCACAATATTCCCATACCCATTAATTTTTCAATCTTTTCAAACATATATTCACCCAGCTTTGGAGGTGCAGCCATTTTACCAAAATAACGCAAGAGGCAACATTATGACAAAATTCTTAAATAGCACGAACTTAATACTATTAAAGGACAAATCTCCCACGCACTTCACCACACACAATACGTAAACCCATATAGACTTATCATTTTGCTCTCCTGACTTATTTCATTTCGCAAACTGGAAAATCATAGATGACCTTCACGGAAGTGATCATTTTCCTATACTCATTACATTATTCAATAATAACATACAAAATAAAATACAGAGTAAACCAATTTTTCAAATAAACTTAGCCAATTGGGATGGTTTTGAAACAAAAACTAATCATTTCAATATGAAAAGTTCCCCCTCAAGCAATATAAATAAAGAAGCAGAAAATCTCAATAAAATAATATTGCAAAGGGCATCTGACAATTCCACAAACATCAATAAGCCATCATGCCATGAATGTCCCTTGGTGGAACAGGGACCTGCAGACTTTAAACAACGAAAAGAAACAAGCTTGGAATCAACAAATATCATAAATTTTCGTAAAGCAGCAGCCAAATTCAAAAGAGAACTTAAATCCGCCAAAAGCAAAGCACTCTCTTCTTTTACTTCGGAAATTCAACCACTTACAAAAACAAAACAAACTTGGTCAAATATAAGGCGCTTCTGCGGACTCAATAATATGAAACATATTCATACAATTATACATGCTGTAACTTCTCTTACAATTTCCGATAACCTCTCCATTGCAAATTCGTTCGCCGAATTCTGGTCTGATCGGTCTGAAGACTCAAATTTCCTACCCTTATTTATTAGTAACAAATATGCAATATCATCATACCAAAACTCTTCTCTATCACAAACTGCACAACAAATAGATTCAGATATAACTTTAATAGAACTTTACTCTGCACTCTCCAGCTTAAAAGGACATACACCTGGTATAGACGGAATTTCGTATCCAATGATCGCAAATACATCCTCAACAGTTAAATATAGAATCCTAAATCATTACAATAACATACTTAATAATTATATACCCCAAACTTATAAAACAAGCCTAGTCATTCCAATAGTGAAGCCTAGATCCATCAAAACATCAATAAGCTCATACCGCCCAATTTCTTTAAACTCTTGTTTTGCTAAAGTTTTAGACAAAGTCATAGCCAAAAGGTTATGGTGGTTTGTTACCACAAACAAATATATACACACAAATCAAGTAGGTTTCAAACGTGGTAAATCAGTTACAGATAATCTAGCGTATCTAGATCATCTGATAACAGCTGCTTTATCCCATAGACAACATACTTCAATAATATCACTAGACTTAAGCAAAGCCTTTGATAAAATTGGAGTACACGCAATAACAACACAATTACAAGAATGGAATATTGGCCCAAGAACATTAAATTACATTATCAATTTCATGACTAAAAGAAAAATAAAATGCAGAGTCTCGCACAATATTTCTGGTACTTTCCCACTACACAACGGAATTCCTCAGGGATCCCCGATATCTGAAATTCTATTTTTGATTGCCTATAATAAGCTTCCAAATCTTCTTACTATTCAAAGGAATCTCACATTTGCTGCTTATGCAGATGATTTCCACATCATTGTTAAATTTAATAAAAGCCAAACCCAACAAAATATTTGTCTCGACGATCTTTTTCGGAAAATTGACGAATGGTGTTCCTTTTCAGGTTCATCCTTATCACTTGATAAGTGCAAGCACTTGCATTTATGTCGCAAAACCCAACTGTCAATGCTCGATTTCAACTCAAGACCTAAGCATTGCGAAAGTAGACTATATGAAAATACTAGGACTTACTTTTGATTCAAAATATAGATGGCCAAGTCACATAGACGACATAGTCAGCTCTCTTTCCAAAAAACTTAACATAATAAAATGTCTCTCTAGTAACAGGTTCAACTGCAATACACAAACATTAATATCAGTAGCAGATCGACGAGACTTTTTCACAAAATTTGCAAGTCTATTCAAAATAGAAAGAATTTAAGTAACAACCGACGGTGTTGTAATAATTTTTTCAATTCAACATTGTGCTAGACAAAACATAAGCCTTTCATTAAAACAGAATATAAAAACTAAACAACCATTCTATAAATTTCAAACTGATTCAATAAATACCGAACTTTCTAAGCTAGACAAAAATAACAACCACGACTCTATATACCAACAGCACTTTCTTCACATAAAAAACCACTTAAGCAATTATAGTTTTTTGTACACTGACGGATCGAAAACAATAAATACTACATCTTTTGCAATAACAACTGAAAACAACACTTTAAAAGTAGGTCTGCTACAAAACAAAAAGCAATACAAATCATTAAATAAAAGAGTAATAAACATGTAATATGTTCCGACTCCTTATCTTCGCTTCAAGCTATAGGCAATACTGATAACTACAACTATTATGAGTCTATAATTAGATCCCAATTAATGCAATTTTACCTAAAAACGAGAAGGCCAAGCTAACTTCGTCTGTGCCGAAGTTTTTATACCCTTGCAAATGCAAATTTCACAGTTTAAGAACGCTTACATAAAAATCGAAAAATTTTGTAACTAAAACCTATTTTCCGACAGATGAACGTCTGAAAAAAGGTTTTTTCTCTCTAAGACTCAATTTCCGACCGATCGGCCCTATGGCAGCCTTAAGATATAGTCATCCGATTTCGGCCCATTTTTTCGAATCTATTTGAAAGCATATAAAATAAGTCATCAGCGAGTTTAAGGACGCTAACATAACTAAACAAAAAAATTTTTTACCAAGACTCATGTTCGACCTATCGGTCCTATGGCAACCATAAGATATAGTCACCCGATGTCGATCAACTTTTTCAAATTAGTTTGAAAGCGTTTAATATTAATAATCACCGACCTTAAGAACGATTTACTTAAAAACAAAAAAGTTTTTTTTTCACTAAGACCCATTTTCCGATTGATCGGTCCTATGGCAGCTATAAGATATAGTCATCCGATTTTGACCAAAATTTCCAAATCTGTTTGAAAGTCAATAATATTATTAATGACCGAGTTTAATCACGTTAACATTGAAAACAAAAAAGTTTTTCTCACTAAAACCCATTTTTCGACCGATGGTTCCTATGGCAGCTATAAGATATAGTAATCCGATCCTGTCGGTTCCGACATATTAGCAGCGTGCAGTAAAAAGAAGACTCTGTGCAAAATTTCAGCTCGATAGCTTTGAAACTGAGAGACTAGTTTGCGTAGAAACAGACGGACAGACAGACAGACAGACAGACAGACAGACAGACTGACGGACGGACAAAGCTCAATCGACTCAGCTCGTCGCTCTGATCAAGAATATATATAGTTTATGGGGTCGGAAATGAATATTTCTATGCGTTGCAAACTTCTGGGCAAAATTATAATACCCTTTGCAAGGGTATAATAAAACTACTCTGGATCCCAGGTCACAAAAACATAAGAGGTAATGAACTAGCTGACCAAGCAGCGAAGTCGGCTTCATCAATACCCCTTATATACACACATAACAACAATATGTCAGACATTAACAAACATTTGAAAGTTAACATGCTAAAAGAAAAACTAATGCAATTAGAACAAACATCTATGTGGTATCAATCTGTCAATCCAAATATAATAACTGCTGAACAATTCACCAACAAATTACACCAAAACATTACATCTAGGATTAATGAAACAAAAATAATTAGATTACGACTAGGACAAACGAAAATAACCCACCAGCATTATCTGGATCCTAATAAAACAAATACTTGCACCAATTGCCAAAACAATGTACCGATAACAATAGAACGATCAAAAACGCCCGCGGCAGCATTAATTGTTTGGATATTGCTGGGAGAAGGCCGTTGGAGAGGGAGACATAATCGTAACAAGAGTTTCAGATATGATGCAATCCACTTTTAATTTCTGATGAAGCGTAAGCTACTTTTCTGCAGCAATATCCGACTGTTTTTGCATATGGCATTACTCCCTCGTATTTATAAGTTTTCTATGCTTTTACATAACTGTACCAAGTTTGATGAAAATCGGTCAACTATATAGTGTAGCTGCCATACAAAATATAGTTCTGGAAAAAAGTCTTAGTAGGAAAAACTTTTGTGCTTTCCATGCTATCGCTTCCAAACTTGTTAGTGATCAATATTAGATGCTACCACACATTTCTAACAAGTTGAAATCCAAATCGTATGACTATAGCATATAGCTGCCATAGGAACGATCGGTTGAAAAATTAGTTCTAGTGAGAAAAACTTTTTTGTTTTCAATGGTAACTTAAAAACGGCTTTCCAGTTATGAAAATGATCAGTTTCCACACAATTTTGGGAAGGTTGATCAATGATAATTATTGAAGGCTTTCCTACATAATGCTTAGGCTGCGTGAGCCGAAAGCGAGCAAACGAAATAAGAAGCAAGCAAAAGATTTGCAAATTTTTTTTTTTGCTGCAATATGGACAGAAATAGCAATAAAACAAAGGCTAAAAGACAAAGCTCTCGTCCGGGTCGAGTGACAAAACGTCAGTATATTGGAAATCAACATTTCAGAGAGGAGGACACCAATTTTGCGAGCACATCCTCCAAAAAATTGAAGAATAATCAAAACGATGATGTTATTGTTGAAAACAACTTGGAGAATTGCATCTTGGACTTCTATTCAGTCTTCGCAACACTTTCTACTTTGGTCATTTGTGCCACATGGAAGGAAAAAATTAAATTTTTGAAAAAGATAACTGGTTAAAATGGCTCACACAACATACATAGAATTGATAACCAACCAGCAGTTAAGATTCAAAAAGCTAACGAATGTTTCGTTCAATTAAGGCGCCTAAAGCCAAATATCGATAATTATCGCAAAAGTATCGAGTAAACTGAGAGAGCGCGTTAGGACATGGCTCGGCGTTGAGTGAGCTAAAGGCGAGCGGGCTCTTTAAAAGGCGGCCTCGCACGCCACAGACGTCACTTCGCTATCGGAGCTCAATGCGTGCAGTTAAGACGTTAATCATGGTAGTGCGCCATTGCAGCTGTCCACGTACCTGAAGCCCCAAATATTGAAAATTTGGAAATACTTTGAAATGATTCCAGTGTTTGCTGGCGAATTCTGATGGCAATTTTAGGAAATCAACTGCGACGCTTTTGTTTAGCTTCTTCTTTTGGCTTCTTTGAAAGTCTTTTTTCGCCTTGTTTTCGAGGCTTGGCAGCGGACTTTTTCTTGGGTTTTATACACGTTTCAGTCACCGCAAATTGAGATTGCAAACGAATAAGGCCCCTTGAAAGATTGTTCGTCACCAGATAGTATGTAAATTCACCTTGGGGTTAACCGTGAACAGTGGAGTCATCACATTAACGCAATTTTAAGACCGCTCTGTACCTTTTGGGTGATGTGTTAATAAAGTTTTTTTCTCAATCTCCAAACATGTTGGAATCATTTAACCAACTTTCAGGTTTTACCACTTTCGGAACCACAAATGCCTGTCTTCAGTCAGCGGATCCTCTTTACAATACGCCTGAACGTATTCTTCAAAGTTCGCAGTTTTAAATTTTTTATCAAAAGTCTTTTCCTGTTGGATAATCTCATTCTCTCGGTCCAACCTATCCGATGAGCTTTTGTCAGTCTGGGTACCACTGTTTTTTACGGCCACACGACGCTGCTTGCAAGTCAAAACGGGCTGTTCCTTTTTGATTATCTTATTCTGAGAGCGAACCAATACATCCGATGAGTCGCTTTCGTCAATCAATTGATCAATTCCCTGGCATCGGTCATTCTTCCGTATTCGCATAGTGCTCTATTTCTCTTGAGTTGCTCACCACAGTCGAACAATGGTCTAGAGAGATAAAGAGAGGGAGCAACATGATTTCAGTGAACTTAACCAGCCGGTTCATACTTTACTTTATTTAACAAACTTTGAGGTTTTTTTTCTTAAAATCATTCACAACGTACGCTTCATCACTTTCGGAACACAAATGCCTGTCTTCAGTCAGCCCCATTACGACCTCATTCACCTTCAGTTAATGGCCCAAACTGCCACCGGTGTTATCATAAGAATAAGGAGTATTCAATAAAGTGGATTGCAAAATAGGTCGTAAAGCCATCTTTTTATTTTTAAGTACTGTAGCACTTGATCCGATTTGGCCTTGACTACTCGTGTTAATCTGCGAATAGTACCGACTGTCAGCTGCGACATCGAATGGCAAACCTGCGGCGTTGATGCACTTTTTTAATGAACTTTGCGGATCCTCTATACAATACGCCTGAGCGTATTCTTCAAAGTCCGCCGTTTTAAATTTGAAACATTACGCATCAATCAAACAGTTTTTTCCTATTGGATAATCCCATATTCTCTTGGTCCAACCTATCCGATGAGCTTTTGTCTGTCTGGGTACCACGGTTTTTTACGGCCACACAACGCTGATTGCAAGTCAAAACGGGCTGATCCTTTTTGATTATCTTATTCTGAGAGCGAACCAATACATCCGATGAGTAGCGGTAAGTAGGGTCACGGCAGCTTCTTACAACCACAAGAGGCCGTATGCCGGTTAAATTTAACATTGGCACCTCGCTTTCGTCAATCAATTGAGCAACACCCTGACATCATTTATATTTGTGCACTCCACTCACTTGTGAGCAACAAGATGTCAATTCAAAATAATTTTTTGGCGGGTCAGCGTTCTCATCAATTTTTTTCCGATACAACTCCGTTATGAACTCAGTGCATACCACAACCACTTGCAGCTTTTGGCTTAGAAACTAACAAATAAAATTTAGATCCTACATTAATTTTAATTATTTTGAAGCCCACAACCCTGTCGTGGCAGCCCCAACGCAAAGACTACCTGTCAGCTGTTTTTGTCAGCTGTTTTGCATGCAACTCCGAAGCTAACTCCGAAAAATGAAATCTCCGACATTTGTGGAACACCGACATTTGGATTGGTTGTTTTCAAAAACAACTGACCCCAAAATCTCTAGAGATTTCTGGAACACATCGGAATAATACTTCTTATTTGGTTCATTTGACATTAGCCTACTACATTACTTTCTTCTTCTGATTTTCCTTTTACTCATTTCTCCTACTAGCGAATCAGTCTCCATAACGATTTGTCATCCTCCGAGCTTTTGTCGATCGTTTAAGAACGTCTGATAGATCCATAAAATAATATGTCGGTAAATTCGACTGTGGTGTCTTTTTGACATGACCAACATTTCGCCTATAGCACGAGCCTGTACAGGGGTTCTCCACTATAACTTCTGAGCCACATCTTTTGATAGCGCTGTACACCATTGGCTCAAAAGTTGTAGCCAATTTGTTGGTCACCACCATTAATCACTTTTCTACTACCTCATCTCCTTCTTCATAGTCTTTAGCTCTTGCGTGTCGGTTGTGGTCTGCATACTCCAGAAAATTTTCCATTGTCCGTAGTGGGTATTTTTAACGTTCAACCGTTTCATTGGAAAGTCGTCAATCCACACAAATGCGTACATTTGATGATGTACAAAACAACGGTGAACTCCATTTCGACACATCACTTATTTTCTCTATTATGTCTTGATTCATCACGTCATCCACTTTGTCGTCTTTAATTTTTTTCCAATGCTACCGGATCCGTCTTTATGGCTGGACCATGCCCACGAAATTTTTCTTGATTAGCAGGTCAACAATCCCACCTTTCATTTTTGCAAACCGTTCGATTTTTGTTTCGATAGTATTGTCGCTATTGAAAACGGCGTTATAACCAATATGTAATACCTCCAATGCTCTAGCTGTTTCGTATCCGAGCAAAATTTTTCCCAATTCGTCATCCAGATAGAAATCAGCCAATGTTTATGCTTTTGGTGTCTTGACTATCGTTGTAAAATCAAGCAGAAAAGTAATTTCTGCCTCTCTTTGCCGGTTTCTAGTGATCACTTCTTTCCCCTTCTACTCTAACCACGACTGCCGATCTACGATGTTGTGCCACGACCCGGAATCAAATGTCACCTCGACATAAACTTCTTCAATCGAGCAGCATATTTTGTTACCCACAATGTAAGAGTCCATACAGAATATGTCTTTATACTCATGCTCAATTCTACTTTTACTGCTATTATTCGCCCCAACCATTTGCACTTCTTCACGCTTCAATTTGTCGGCTGATTGCCCATTGCTTCGCAAATCACTCTTAATCTTGGAAATTAACATTATGTTCCGACCGATGGTTCCTATGGCAGCAATAAGATATAGTCATTCGATTTTGACCAAATTTTGCAAATCTGCTTGACAGCATAAATTGTTAATAATGACTGAGTTAAGGGACGATAACATTGAAAACACAAGGGTTTTTCTCACTTAGAGTCATTTTTGGACCGATGGTTTCTATGGCAGCTATATGCTTTAGTCATCCGATCTAACCGGATCCGACACATGTGCAGCGTCAACCAAAAGACTTCGTGCAAAGTTTGGTTAAGATAGCTTTTAAACTGACGGAGGAGATAGCATAGCAACAGACGGACAGACGGACATGGCAATATCAACTCAGCTCGTCATGCTGATTAAGAATATATATACTTTATGTGGTCGGAGATGCTTCCTTCTTTGCGTTACAAACATCTCGACAATTTTAATATACCCTCTACAAGGGTATAACAACAGAATTGGAAAAACTCTGCGTTTTTTAAATAGGATTTTTTTAAAAAAGGTCCAAAAAACAGCCTCGACATGGAGAATCCCCATTTTATTGTTCAATTGAAATAAAAGCATTGACCTAACATAGCTTCCATTTTATTCAGTACAAAATAATACTTTAAACATGCTACTCGTGCGAAAGTAAATATATCTCATATATTTGTACAATTTATCACATTTCAAAGGTAAGTAAAAACGAGAAGGCCAAGCTAACTTCGGCTGTGCCGATCGCTTTATGTAAGAACGCTTACATAAAAATCAAAAAATTTTTAACTATAACCCATTTTCCGACAGATAAACATCTGATCTCGACCAAATTTCGCAGAATATTTTTGAAAACATATCAAATTAACAATCGCCGAGTTTAAAAATGATAAAACTTAAACAGAAAAGTTTTTCTCACAAAGACACATTTTCCGACCGATCGGTCCTATGGCAGCTATAAGATATAGTCATCCGATTTTGACCAAAATTTACAAATCTGTTTGAAAGCATATAATATTAATAATGGTTGAGCTTGATGCCGCTAACATTGAAAACCAAAAAGTTTTTCTCACTAAGACCCATTTTTTGACCGATGGTTCCTATGGCAGCTATAAGATATAGTCATCCGATCCGGTCGGTTCCGAAATATTAGCAGCGTGCAGTATAAAAAAAGACTCTGTGCAAAATTTCGGTTCGATAGCTTTAAAACTGAGAGACTAGTTTGCGTAGAAACAGACGCACAGACAGACAGACAGACAGACAGACAGACAGACAGACGGACGGACAAAGCTCAATCGACTCAGCTCGTCGCCCTGATCAAGAATATATATAGTTTATGGGGTCGGAAATGAATATTTCTATGCGTTGTAAACTTCTGGGCAAAATTATAATACCCTTTGCAAGGGTATAAAAACAAGAGCTTGAAAGTTTGTCAATTGGGTTTGTTTTGAAAACATAATTAGATTGACTTAAAATATGTTTATCCTTAATGTTGGTTTGAGCTTGCCAAATACTGTCTAATGGTTCTGGGAAAGGTTTATCCACCAAATATTTGACTGCAGAGAAGGCAATGAAAATAACGACCGCTAATGTCAGACAAAACGAACAGATTCTCTAGCGCCAATTGGAATAAAAGCGAAGCGCATGCTTTGTCAACGAATCTTGGAAGCGGCGGCGGTACCTGCGACTCCATAGAACGGGCCACGGAGGTTGGAGATGTATTAACCGACTGGGTGTTGTAAGGTTCAGCCAGTTCATTCGTGGATAAAGCATCAACCAGGACCTCTTCATTCATTAATGCATCTGCCTGGACCTCCTTAACCATGGTCCGTCGAAGCGAATGCCATGCATATGACAAAGTAAAGCAGATTGTATTGGATTATTTCCTTCATATTGATGGCAAAGTAACGGAGAAGTTATCCATTATGTAATGGCAAATCGCGCCGCTGTAACTTAATCCTCATTTTCCATATTTCTTGCTATATTCCAATATTTTCTTTACTTGTGATTCTCCCCTCACACCGAAAACATCGTTTCTACATCTATTGTAAAATTGTCAATACTTTGTAAATTTATATATTTATTTTTGATTCAAAACATCAGTTAAAGTATGAACCGGCTGGTTAAGTTCACTGAAATCATGATGCTCCCTCTCTTTATCTCTCTAGACCATTGTTCGACTGTGGAGAGCAACTCAAGAGAAATAGAGCACTATGCGAATACGGAAGAATGACCGATGCCAGGGAGTTGATCAATTGATTGACGAAAGCGAGGTGCCAATGTTAAATTTGACCGGCATACGGCCTCTTGTGGTTGTAAGAAGCTGCCGTGACCCTACTTACCGCTACTCATCGGATGTATTGGTTCGCTCTCAGAATAAGATAATCAAAAAGGATCAGCCCGTTTTGACTTGCAATCAGCGTTGTGTGGCCGTAAAAAACCGTGGTACCCAGACAGACAAAAGCTCATCGGATAGGTTGGACCAAGAGAATATGGGATTATCCAATAGGAAAAAACTGTTTGATTGATGCGTAATGTTTCAAATTTAAAACGGCGGACTTTGAAGAATACGCTCAGGCGTATTGTATAGAGGATCCGCAAAGTTCATTAAAAAAGTGCATCAACGCCGCAGGTTTGCCATTCGATGTCGCAGTTGACAGTCGGTACTATTCGCAGATTAACACGAGTAGTCAAGGCCAAATCGGATCAAGTGCTACAGTACTTAAAAATAAAAAGATGGCTTTACGACCTATTTTGCAATCCACTTTATTGAATACTCCTTATTCTTATGATAACACCGGTGGCAGTTTGGGCCATTAACTGAAGGTGAATGAGGTCGTAATGGGGCTGACTGAAGACAGGCATTTGTGTTCCGAAAGTGATGAAGCGTACGTTGTGAATGATTTTAAGAAAAAAAACCTCAAAGTTTGTTAAATAAAGTAAAGTATGAACCGGCTGGTTAAGTTCACTGAAATCATGTTGCTCCCTCTCTTTATCTCTCTAGACCATTGTTCGACTGTGGTGAGCAACTCAAGAGAAATAGAGCACTATGCGAATACGGAAGAATGACCGATGCCAGGGAATTGATCAATTGATTGACGAAAGCGACTCATCGGATGTATTGGTTCGCTCTCAGAATAAGATAATCAAAAAGGAACAGCCCGTTTTGACTTGCAAGCAGCGTCGTGTGGCCGTAAAAAACCGTGGTACCCAGACTGACAAAAGCTCATCGGATAGGTTGGACCGAGAGAATGAGATTATCCAACAGGAAAAGACTTTTGATAAAAAATTTAAAACTGCGAACTTTGAAGAATACGTTCAGGCGTATTGTAAAGAGGATCCGCTGACTGAAGACAGGCATTTGTGGTTCCGAAAGTGGTAAAACCTGAAAGTTGGTTAAATGATTCCAACATGTTTGGAGATTGAGAAAAAAACTTTATTAACACATCACCCAAAAGGTACAGAGCGGTCTTAAAATTGCGTTAATGTGATGACTCCACTGTTCACGGTTAACCCCAAGGTGAATTTACATACTATCTGGTGACGAACAATCTTTCAAGGGGCCTTATTCGTTTGCAATCTCAATTTGCGGTGACTGAAACGTGTATAAAACCCAAGAAAAAGTCCGCTGCCAAGCCTCGAAAACAAGGCGAAAAAAGACTTTCAAAGAAGCCAAAAGAAGAAGCTAAACAAAAGCGTCGCAGTTGATTTCCTAAAATTGCCATCAGAATTCGCCAGCAAACACTGGAATCATTTCAAAGTATTTCCAAATTTTCAATTTTTGGGGCTTCAGGTACGTGGACAGCTGCAATGGCGCACTGCAAGCGAGATGTATAGCACTACCATGATTAACGTCTTAACTGCACGCATTGAGCTCCGATAGCGAAGTGACGTCTGTGGCGTGCGAGGCCGCCTTTTAAAGAGCCCGCTCGCCTTTAGCTCACTCAACGCCGAGCCGTGTCCTAACGCGCTCTCTCAGTTTACTCGATACTTTTGCGATAATTATCGATATTTGGCTTTAGGCGCCTTAATTGAACGAAACATTCGTTAGCTTTTTGAATCTTAACTGCTGGTTGGTTATCAATTCTATGTATGTTGTGTGAGCCATTTTAACCAGAGTTGCCAATTTAGCTATTTTCCCCAACAAATCTAGCCATTTTGTACTATTGACATAAGTGTTACCAGTTCCCGACATAGCGAGCCCTATTTGAAATCACATTAATTTACCTTCAAAAACATAGTTTGTTTCATTAATTTAAAAAATTTAAGAACAAAATTTATGGTGAACATTTTTAATCATCCAAACCTTGAGTTCAGGGGTTCCAGGAACCGGTCCGCGAACCGAACCTTAGACTTTACAACCCTCAAACCTCAAACCCCCTCTGCAAAATTTTAGAGGTTTGCAGCCTTAGATGTGACACAATTCTCCCATACAAAAATAAATGTTAAATGGATGTACATCAGTTCAGTATATGTACATTAGATCGGACCTCAAACCGGCAAAATGGATAATAGTATAAGTCTCGGCATTCTCAAAGCTTATATTTGTTGCATAATTAATAATTATGAAAATCAAAATATGTTATTTTAATTTTTAATGGTCGTGACAGAACGTTAAAGTTGGAACAGAAGAAAAAAGGTGGAAAGAAAGGTGGAACAGAAATCATGACTTTTGAAATCTCACACAATTCTGGGAATTTTGTGGAGGATTCTGACCCCCAGTTAAGAATGTTTTCATGGTTTCGAACACTTTAAAGTGCGAGAAAAGTCTTAATGGAATCCAGTACCTCTTTTGCCATAGACGACGTATTTTTGGAAATTTCCAATTTGCAGTGTATCCAAATGGAATAAAAATCACCCAAAACTAGATTTTCGGCTTGAAGTTTAGTTGTGGCCACCTCCGTTGTTTCTAATATGCGTACCATTTCGCAAACCGAGTCCCGAGCATTTTGGTGTCACTTCACATATTAATGCAAGCAAGGTCAGTTATCTTTTTCAAAAATTTAATTTTTTCCTTCCATGTGGCACAAATGACCAAAGTAGAAAGTGTTGCGAAGACTGAATAGAAGTCCAAGATGCAATTCTCCAAGTTGTTTTCAACAATAATATCATCGTTTTGATTATTCTTCAATTTTTTGGAGGATGTGCTCGCAAAATTGGTGTCCTCCTCTCTGAAATGTTGATTTCCAATATACTGACGTTTTGTCACTCGACCCGGACGAGAGCTTTGTCTTTTAGCCTTTGTTTTATTGCTATTTCTGTCCATATTGCAGCAAAAAAAAAAATTTGCAAATCTTTTGCTTGCTTCTTATTTCGTTTGCTCGCTTTCGGCTCACGCAGCCTGAGCATTATGTAGGAAAGCCTTCAATAATTATCATTGATCAACCTTCCCAAAATTGTGTGGAAACTGATCATTTTCATAACTGGAAAGCCGTTTTTAAGTTACCATTGAAAACAAAAAAGTTTTTCTCACTAGAACTAATTTTTCAACCGATCGTTCCTATGGCAGCTATATGCTATAGTCATACGATTTGGATTTCAACTTGTTAGAAATGTGTGGTAGCATCTAATATTGATCACTAACAAGTTTGGAAGCGATAGCATGGAAAGCACAAAAGTTTTTCCTACTAAGACTTTTTTCCAGAACTATATTTTGTATGGCAGCTACACTATATAGTTGACCGATTTTCATCAAACTTGGTACAGTTATGTAAAAGCATAGAAAACTTATAAATACGAGGGAGTAATGCCATATGCAAAAACAGTCGGATATTGCTGCAGAAAAGTAGCTTACGCTTCATCAGAAATTAAAAGTGGATTGCATCATATCTGAAACTCTTGTTACGATTATGTCTCCCTCTCCAACGGCCTTCTCCCAGCAATATCCAAACAATTAATGCTGCCGCGGGCGTTTTTGAATTTATATTTGTGCACTCCATTCACTTGTAAGCAACAGGGCTGCCAACACAAAATAGTTTTTTGGCGGGTCAGCGTTCTCTTCAATTTTTTTCCGATTAAATTGAGTACTAATGGCTTAAAAATAATTTATAACTTGGAGCTCAGTGCATACCACAACTACTTGCAGCGTTTGGCTTATAAACTACCAAATAAAATTTGAATCCTACATACTCAAACCAAAACAGATATTAATACCAGTTAGCTCATTGGTTATCTAACTAGTAGGACTAACCTCACACGTACGCTCACCGATAGGTCGATAATCGGTTAGAATCTTCCCGACGCCCATTTGCGTTTGACCAGAAACATTCCGTATTTTAACGGTTAGCTATAACAGTTAACTGACAAGTATTTACCAGTTAGATTTCTTGCTGGGTAGAGCTGCAAAACTATCGATGCTGACGCTATTCGATTTTTCGATAGTTTTTAGACAAAATGTCGTTATTATCGATAATATCGGTTTCTCCTCATGTACGAAAAACAGAAAATAAACATAGCTCCATTTATTTAAATAAAAACATTTAAGTACAATGCTTAATAACTTATATTTATTTATTTTATTTATTTATGTACAGCGAGGTTAAAGTTACAAGCAATTAACCTAGCTTATAGTAAATAGCACTGGCTTCTATGGCCTTCGGATATATTTTTGTAACATTAAATTTTATTTTAATCAATATATAACATAATATTGCATAATACAAGTTTTTAGTAATATTATTTTAATATAGGGTTAAGTTTTAGAAAAAAGGGACGCATTTATGTGTAATTTTTAATTCTTTTTTAAATTAGGTGAATTAAATTTGTTTTTTTTTTTAATATTTTATAATTTTTTCTATTTCAGTTTTTGAAGGGTCAGCAAGTAATAAGAGTGGGTTATTGTTGGTGCGAATGTTTCTTAATTGTAAAGATGGGCAGTCTTTGAGTATATGTTCTATTGTTATCGGTACATTGTTTTGGCAATTGGTGCAAGTATTTGTTTTATTAGGATCCAGATAATGCTGGTGGGTTATTTTCGTTTGTCCTAGTCGTAATCTAATTATTTTTGTTTCATTAATCCTAGATGTAATGTTTTGGTGTTATTTGTTGGTGAATTGTTCAGCAGTTATTATATTTGGATTGACAGATTGATACCACATAGATGTTTGTTCTAATTGCATTAGTTTTTCTTTTAGCATGTTAACTTTCAAATGTTTGTTAATGTCTGACATATTGTTGTTATGTGTGTATATAAGGGGTATTGATGAAGCCGACTTCGCTGCTTGGTCAGCTAGTTCATTACCTCTTATGTTTTTGTGACCTGGGATCCAGAGTAGTTTTATTATACCCTTGCAAAGGGTATTATAATTTTGCCCAGAAGTTTGCAACGCATAGAAATATTCATTTCCGACCCCATAAACTATATATATTCTTGATCAGAGCGACGAGCTGAGTCGATTGAGCTTTGTCCGTCCGTCTGTCTGTCTGTCTGTCTGTCTGTCTGTCTGTCTGTCTGTCTGTCAGTCTGTCCGTCTGTTTCTACGCAAACTAGTCTCTCAGTTTCAAAGCTATCGAGCTGAAATTTTGCACAGAGTCTTCTTTTTACTGCACGCTGCTAATATGCTAATATGTCGGAACCGACCGGATCGGATTACTATATCTTATAGCTGCCATAGGAACCATCGGTCGAAAAATGGGTTTTAGTGAGAAAAACTTTTTTGTTTTCAATGTTAACGTGATTAAACTCGGTCATTAATAATATTATTGACTTTCAAACAGATTTGGAAATTTTGGTCAAAATCGGATGACTATATCTTATAGCTGCCATAGGACCGATCAATCGGAAAATGGGTCTTAGTGAAAAAAAACTTTTTTGTTTTTAAGTAAATCGTTCTTAAGGTCGGTGATTATTAATATTAAACGCTTTCAAACTAATTTGAAAAAGTTGATCGACATCGGGTGACTATATCTTATGGTTGCCATAGGACCGATAGGTCGAACATGAGTCTTGGTAAAAAATTTTTTTGTTTAGTTATGTTAGCGTCCTTAAACTCGCTGATGACTTATTTTATATGCTTTCAAATAGATTCGAAAAAATGTGCCGAAATCGGATGACTATATCTTAAGGCTGCCATAGGGCCGATCGGTCGGAAATTGAGTCTTAGAGAGAAAAAACCTTTTTTCAGACGTTCATCTGTCGGAAAATAGGTTTTAGTTACAAAATTTTTCGATTTTTATGTAAGCGTTCTTAAACTGTGAAATTTGCATTTGCAAGGGTATAAAAACTTCGGCACAGACGAAGTTAGCTTGGCCTTCTCGTTTTTAGGTAAAATTGCATTAATTGGGATCTAATTATAGACTCATAATAGTTGTAGTTATCAGTATTGCCTATAGCTTGAAGCGAAGATAAGGAGTCGGAACATATTACATGTTTATTACTCTTTTATTTAATGATTTGTATTGCTTTTTGTTTTGTAGCAGACCTACTTTTAAAGTGTTGTTTTCAGTTGTTATTGCAAAAGATGTAGTATTTATTGTTTTCGATCCGTCAGTGTACAAAAAACTATAATTGCTTAAGTGGTTTTTTATGTGAAGAAAGTGCTGTTGGTATAAAGAGTCGTGGGTGTTATTTTTGTCTAGCTTAGAAAGTTCGGTATTTATTGAATCAGTTTGAAATTTATAGAATGGTTGTTTAGTTTTTATATTCTGTTTTAATGAAAGGCTTATGTTTTGTCTAGCACAATGTTGAATTGAAAAAATTATCGCCGACAACACCGTCGGTTGTTACTTAAATTCTTTCTATTTTGAATAGACTTGCAAATTTTGTGAAAAAGTCTCGTCGATCTGCTACTGATATTAATGTTTGTGTATTGCAGTTGAATCTGTTACTAGAGAGACATTTTATTATGTTAAGTTTTTTGGAAAGAGAGCTGACTATGTCGTCTATGTGACTTGGCCATCTATATTTTGAATCAAAAGTAAGTCCTAGTATTTTCATATAGTCTACTTTCGCAATGCTTAGGTCTTGAGTTGAAATCGAGCATTGACAGTTGGGTTTTGCGACATAAATGCAAGTGCTTGCACTTATCAAGTGATAAGGATGAACCTGAAAAGGAACACCATTCGTCAATTTTCCGAAAAAGATCGTCGAGACAAATATTTTGTTGGGTTTGGCTTTTATTAAATTTAACAATGATGTGGAAATCATCTGCATAAGCAGCAAATGTGAGATTCCTTTGAATAGTAAGAAGATTTGGAAGCTTATTATAGGCAATCAAAAATAGAATTTCAGATATCGGGGATCCCTGAGGAATTCCGTTGTGTAGTGGGAAAGTACCAGAAATATTGTGCGAGACTCTGCATTTTATTTTTCTTTTAGTCATGAAATTGATAATGTAATTTAATGTTCTTGGGCCAATATTCCATTCTTGTAATTGTGTTGTTATTGCGTGTACTCCAATTTTATCAAAGGCTTTGCTTAAGTCTAGTGATATTATTGAAGTATGTTGTCTATGGGATAAAGCAGCTGTTATCAGATGATCTAGATACGCTAGATTATCTGTAACTGATTTACCACGTTTGAAACCTACTTGATTTGTGTGTATATATTTGTTTGTGGTAACAAACCACCATAACCTTTTGGCTATGACTTTGTCTAAAACTTTAGCAAAACAAGAGTTTAAAGAAATTGGGCGGTATGAGCTTATTGATGTTTTGATGGATCTAGGCTTCACTATTGGAATGACTAGGCTTGTTTTATAAGTTTGGGGTATATAATTATTAAGTATGTTATTGTAATGATTTAGGATTCTATATTTAACTGTTGAGGATGTATTTGCGATCATTGGATACGAAATTCCGTCTATACCAGGTGTATGTCCTTTTAAGCTGGAGAGTGCAGAGTAAAGTTCTATTAAAGTTATATCTGAATCTATTTGTTGTGCAGTTTGTGATAGAGAAGAGTTTTGGTATGATGATATTGCATATTTGTTACTAATAAATAAGGGTGGCAAATTTGAGTCTTCAGACCGATCAGACCAGAATTCGGCGAACGAATTTGCAATGGAGAGGTTATCGGAAATTGTAAGAGAAGTTACAGCATGTATAATTATATGAATATGTTTCATATTATTGAGTCCGCAGAAGCGCCTTATAATTGACCAAGTTTGTTTTGTTTTTGTAAGTGGTTGAATTTCCGAAGTAAAAGAAGAGAGTGCTTTGCTTTTGGCGGATTTAAGTTCTCTTTTGAATTTGGCTGCTGCTTTACGAAAATTTATGATATTTGTTGATTCCAAGCTTGTTTCTTTTCGTTGTTTAAAGTCTGCAGGTCCCTGTTCCACCAAGGGACATTCATGGCATGATGGCTTATTGATGTTTGTGGAATTGTCAGATGCCCTTTGCAATATTATTTTATTGAGATTTGCTGCTTCTT
>JBAMBO010001116.1:0-29137 GCA_037044535.1 Lordiphosa magnipectinata
AATAAATAAATAAATAAATAGGGGTCTCCATACAAAAATGATATTTTTACAAAATTGCCCCCCCACCTCTTTAAAACTCTTCCTAGGAGTATAAAATCTATAACCAACTCCCATTGTTTTTTGACTCCCAACATTTTTGTTCTTTGCACCAACCCGCTGTCTCCACTCCTTAGAGGGTTCCCATACAAAATTGATGAAAAATTCATGTTTTTTTTTGATTTGTACCACTGTCACTTGACTACCACTTCATAAGTGCCTCCTAGCCATGGAAAATATAATAACAACCCAAACTATTTTTCCCTTCACGACATTTTTGTCCTTGGCACCTACCCCCTATCTCCCCTGCCAAGGAGGGACCCCATACAAAAATTACATTTTTATAAAATTGTCCTCCAACAACCTAAAGCACTTCCCAGGAGGGTAAAATGCATGACCAACCCCCATTATTTTTCACTTCCCAACATACACTGCTCGCCACTTGAATAGGACACCTCTAAAGTCGATTTTCTATAGTTAATTGCTGTTAAACCAAGCCATCTAGGAAAATAATTTTTGTTTGCTTATAAAGTTTATTTAAATGTAGTAATTAGACGAAAATTACAAAATTATTTAAAAGTTGTAAGTATACAAAAAACATTGTTAACCAATAAGTAACAAATTTTGGAGTCTTCATTTTCGCACCACTTGAATAGGACACTTTATCGAAAAACCATTTAAGAATATTTCAATCCTTTTCTAATAACAATATTACTTAAATAAGAAATTACTAACATGTTTTTAAACCAAAAAAAGTTTTTAATAGTGTGTTGAGCCTCCTTTTTTCTCCAAAACCTCACACATTCGGTCTGGAAGGGATGCATACAATTTTCCCAAATAATTCAACGATATCGAGCCCCATGCTAATTTGATAGCTGCAATTAGTTCGGGAACGCTCGAATATTGCTGACCTGATCCATATACTTCACGACGTGTTAGCCATCCCCACACATTCTCAATGATATTCAAGTCCGGTGAATAGGGTGGCCAGTTTAATAACTCCACGTTTTGGCTCGCTATATACGATTTAACAATCCGGGCCGTAGGGGCATTATCATGTTGATAAATCCATTTTAGATTTGCAAAAACAGTTTGGAAGTGTGGAAAGGCCTCTTTCAATATACCATTATAACACAACGCATTCATGGTGGCTTGAATAAATTTAAGCTCACAGGTGCCATACTAGGAAATGGCCCCCCATACCATAATATGTACCTCCAGCACTGCTGTGCAACTTATCAAGATGGTGTGGTTCTTTTCGAAGATCATGAAAATAGTAGCTGTAGCCATCGGGGCCCTCCAAATTAAACTTTTTTTCGTCCGAAAAGACAACACGTTGCCACTCCGAAGTGCAGGTGACATGTGCGCGAGCGAAATCAAGGCGTTGTAACTTCCGAGCCGGGTTAAGAGGTGGCTTCTTCTTGATTTTTAGTCTCTTCAGGTGTGTAGCATTATTAATGACACGACGCATGGATGTCAAACTTGCTCTAACGTTGCATTTTTCCCTTATCTTGGCCAAAGAGTCGTGCGAATTGGAAGCTTCTCTTAATATAAGTCGCTTGTCCGCGATGGTAAGCACACTGTGGGTGCGGCCCTTCATGTTCTTACCATAATTAGCCTCATTATTTAAAAAATTTGTTATGGCGTGACGGCTCCTGTCGACTTTTTTTGCTATTTTGGCAATAGAAAGGCCAGAATCCTTGTAAGCTTGGATTTTTCCTTTCTCCGACTCAGATAATGAAGTGCCACGCCCCATTTTAATTTTTTTTAAATTTTATATACACTTCAATTAAAGCAAAAAGTTTAAGTAAACCAAAATTTGTGTGCACGTGTCAACGATACCGACCAAATAAAATGCATGTTCTATTGAAGTGGCGCAAAAATTCCACTTTTTGCGAATGCTCACATAAAGTGCAAACAACTTTATAACGGTTCTATTCCAAAACTTGGAATATACCAGAAAGAGCGAAGAATGCTTGCACAAAGATCATATGCAAAAAATACCGTTATTCTACCATTTCGTTTTCGAGTTACGAGCAATTTTAAAGATCAAGTGGCGAGCAGTGTATTTGTTCTTGGCGCTAGCCCCCTGTTTCCACTTCCTAGGGGGGCTCCCATACAAAATTGATGATAAATTTATGATTGTATGGATTTATTAATACAATTTTATGGCTAGACATCGGATTTTATGTACTTTTTTAAATGAAGGTTGTTTTGGATTTATACTAATTAAACAACCCACTTTCCATTGAAAACTGCATATTCAATATATGCAAATTTTGCATATTTTACATGTGCAAAATATGTAAACAAATATGCAAAATATGCAATAAATATGTAAAATATGTAATTGTATAAAAAATTTATAAAAATTGAGAAATTTGCAAAAATTCTTATTCTTGACCTTAGATTATTATTAAAAATATATAGATGGCATATATGTACATATATAGACGGATACATGGGAGTTGTAGACCTAGCAAATGAAAGGTGTGCCTTGAAAGTTCCAAAATATTTGGAAATTTCCAAATTGTTCATTAATTTCAGATTTTTATGAAGATTTTATAGACTTCTAGAGATGTGGGAAAAATGGTAAAAAAAATCGCGAAATTTCAAAAATTCTCATTTGAATTTAGATTATCATAAAGAAGGGTAAACCAGCGGGTAAATAGGAGGAGTAGAGCAAATGGTCAAGGAAATCGCGAAATTTGCCAAATTTTCTAACGACCTAAGAACTATGAAGGTTGGATAGATGGCAATTGAAGACGCGTAAAACCGCGAAATTTGACAAATTTTCATTTGAGTATTTACAAAAGCGCAGCAAATTTTATAGGCGCTCGGAAACTCCTGAATTCTATATAAATCCCTTCCTGTCATGTGGATGCTGAGAATATACCTCTCGCGCACAACTACATTGTGAACTTTGGGTCTAGGGATATTTCCGTCCCGCGCCCATTTCTAGTAAATATATGAGGATTGTGCATTTCACAGAAATTCCCAAATTTAAAGCGACAATATTTTTTTATAAAACTTCCACACCTTGTTGAGGCAACTTGAAATCATGGCAGCCATTCTTTAATTTATATTCAATTCAAATTTGGTTTCCAACTTTTTCCCCACACCCTGTTCCCAAGCACCCTCCACTCTCCCCCCCTATTCCACTGTTCCCCCCTCTTCACTCTCTTCGTCTACTCTTCACCCCCTCTTCACACACTCTTCACCACCCCTTCTCCATCCCACTCCACACACCCGCAAACACACAGCCCACCTGCAGCGTGCACACTCACACCCATCATACAACTATCTCAGGTTTGGCGCTCAGGCAACATTTTTAATTAGGCGCTTTTGCTTAGAGCGCGAGAGAGAGTAAACGACACACATTCACTCAAATAAGGTATGCGTGTAGAACAGTGGCGGTCAAATGGAGAGGACCAAAAAGTGTGCTTGTGTTGGTGATCAGTGTTCATCGATTCACACAATCATGAGTTCGGCTCGCGTTTGATAAAAAACGCGACTGACTTCGGCTCCTGGTAGCTATGGAACAAAAAACCCATGCAGAAACAACAATAACAGAAATGTCGTGAGAACATTTGAGAGCCTAACTCTTATCCCTTTGCGACTGTTGTGGGTTTCATTTATGTATGGAGGCAATAGATACCAGTTACAGAGAAAATAGAGAGTTATATCCCAGACAGACAACGTTGTCTTCTTGTATTTGAAAACAGTTTGATTCCAATTCTTTTAGAAATTTTTGAATCAAACATGTTTTTTTATCGCTTATTAAAAGTTGAATTGATGAAGTTGATTTTCAAAGTAAAACGGATTTGCAAAAAAATCAGAAAATGGTGAGCACAGAATCACAAAAAGAACACATTAACCCTGGCCAATTAGGATTATAATGTATCTGAAATAAGTAATTTCTAAAAAAAATTTGTTTTACATTACGCAACTTTTTCGGACGTAGAGCCAGCCAACTCACACTAATTAAACATTAGAAAGGTCTCCAAATAAATTACAAAATTTACATATTTGACATATTTGGAATATTTTGCATATTTTGCATATTTTTGCATTATTATTTATTATATATATATATATATATATATATATTATGCAAAATGGATTTTAGCGGACTTAGATCGTTTTTCAATAAAAATAAGATGTGTGCAATCAGAATTTAAGTCGGACATGCGGTTCAAAATATGCAAATATGTAAAATCCGATGTCTACTTATTACTTATTATTATTATTAGTTTAATATCTGTAAATCAGTATTTAAGTTTGTTTATATTCAAATATCAAATTATAGCAATGTGTCCTAATAGGGCGTGGTCGGAGTGACTTGAAATTTTTCTCAATTTAAGTGCTAATATAAGACAAGGCAACAAAATTAAACTTTTTCCAGTATATTGAAGAGTTTGTGGTGATTTTAGATGATTTTCGTGTGCTGAACACGAATCTGTTTTCAGAAATGGTCCATCACATCGAAATTTTGAGTAATTTGAGCTTAAAGTTGTAAAAAATGCCTATTTTGATACTTTTTAGACGCGTTTAGTGGGGAAATTATACTTTTGTTTTGACTCTCTTTGATATTTTCGGAAACAACTACTTCTTAACTTTGAAATAAACCATCCCAAACAATTCTACGATTTTTTCCAATAAAAATATACCAATTTTAGGAATTGTATCCGAGTTCACAAACATCCCAATGTATGCAATGGGTTTTGTTGAAAATTTCCATTGAAATTCTATACAAATTCCTAGCCGGTTGTATTGTTTCTGCAAAGCATACTTTTGTGCAGTAGACAGTTTTGTTATTTGGAAGTACATTCGCCATCTACACCTTCGAAATCACCATGCTGGTCCAAAGGCGTTAGTGGCTCTTATTCGATTGAAGTATTGGATAGTCAATGCTAGAGAATGGGCTCGTCGCATTGTCCGTGCCTGTATTCACTGCGTCCGCTATAGGCCTAAGCTGCAACAGCAACTAATGGGCCCATTGCCAACTGCACGACTCTCACCTGCTCGACCATTTGAACGCTGCGGGACACCTATTTGCGGATTCGAGGAAAGGGGCCTACTAAATCGTACATAGCCATGTTCGTTTGCCTCTTAACCAAAGCTGTCCACATTGAAGTCGTCTCTGATTTGTCAACCAAGGCCTTTATCAATGCTTTGAAACGCATGTGAGGTCGTCGTAAACTGCCTGCTGACATATTTTGTGATAATGCCACAAATTTTGTTGGAGCAGCGGCGAACCAGCTGCGTGATCTAAAGGAGTTTATGTTCAAAAAGGAGAACCAAGACGAAATTTTCATGTTTTGTTCTAATGAATTTATTAACTTTCATTTTATCCCACCCAGGGCACCCCATTTTTGCGGCCTCTGGGAAGCTGCGGTGAAAAGTGCCAAGGGGCTTCTAAATCGCACTTTGGCAAATACGAAATTTACACTTGAAGAACTGAACACCGTTGCTATTGAGATATCACCACCCTCATCCGACTCAAACGATTACGGAGCTCTGACTACTGGACATCTTTTGGTTGGTGATTCTCTTCGGTCATTGCCTGAGAGGTCACTAGAGCCCAAAAACCTATCGAACCTGGATCGCTTTGAAATGATCAAACTCCGTCAAACAACGATTTTGGAAACAATGGTCCGCCGCTCGTACTAAATGGACTTTACCATCACCTAATGTATCAGAAGGGACATTGGTCATCATTCACGAAGACAAACTTCCTCCTCTCTGCTGGAAACTCGGTAGCGTTCAATCCAGAGTCCTTGGGGAGGACGGTCATGTTCGTGTGGTACACCTCTGCACATCAACTGAAATGTGTTGTATTCTTCCTTTAGTTTGAAAGGGTTCTTTCAAAGGGGCCGGGATGTTCGGTCAAAATCTTGTATTTTCCTAACTTTATTTACTTATTCAATTTATCTTGCAATTGTTAAGCAATCACAATCGAACAACCCTCGCATTGTTAAACTCTCTTACTGTCATACTACTTGTCCTCATACATGCATACCCTCATAAAACTCACCACATTGTAGCGCGCTGCCTCGTGTGCATTGGAACGTCGCGACGCGCCCATCTCTGTTTTAAACCATTCTCACTAACTGCGCACGCCCCAAATCCTGAAGTTAAATGCTGATGAGGAAAAAGCTCCTTGTCTCAACAGAGACTATGTATTCAAAATGGTATATCTTCGCTTACAAAAATCGTACAATTCTTTGGGATAGTTTACTTTAAAGTAAAGAAATAGTATTTACAATAATATAAAAAAAAAAGTCATAACAATAGAATAGGTTCCCCACAAAACGCGTCTGAAAAGGGTCTAAATAGGAACTTTTTGCTACTTTAAGCTCAAATTACTCAAAATTTCGACGTGATGGACCATTTCTGAAAACAGTTTCGTGTTCAGCATACGAAAATCATCTAGAATCACCACCAACCCTTCAATATACTGGACCTTGTGTAATCAATTCCACCAAAATTCAGCTCTCTAGCTATATTATTAGAATTTAAGGCAAACAAAAAAAGGGAATCTGACCCAATGTGCGCTGTATAAAAGAAAAATATCACTAATTTCAATGTTTAAAAGTTCACGCACACGTTTATCAAGTTAGATCCAGATGTGACTGAAAAATTAGATCAAAGTAGGCGATTTAGATAGAATGAGAACAAAGCAGGCGTTTGAAGGTATCATGCCACAGAAATATATAGTAAACCTTCAGTCTGCTAAACGTGTGCATAGAGTGTACATGTGGGACTTTAACTGCTAATTAGCATTATTTATTTCATTTTATTCTATAATTTAATTTAATATTATTTTTCTTTCATCGCGAACAATGCAACCCCTCTTGTGCAGCCCAATACTGATTCATCTCTCTCTCTCGGCGACGACTTTACCTTTAGCTCTACATTTAGTTGAACCATATGGTTTAGTACATCGTATGAAAAGGCGCGCCAAACTTCCTTCTTTTCTTCGTTGTTTCGGTATTATTTTTGCATGTTTATTTGTCCACTGATGTATTTATTTATTTATTTTATTTATTAATATCGTTTACATTTCGTATTAGGCTTTGGTTGTTCCAGCACTTGCTCGTCCTCCTGATCGCCTGCTCTTCGCTGTGCTTCATATCCAAGCTCTGATAAAGCTCTGTTCTTTAACTCCACTTGAGCATTCCTCGCTGGAATCTGAACATAACTGAAAATCAGACTAAGCGGTGGATGCCGAAGAAGTATTAGTATAGAAGAGGTGAAGTTAAGGTATCTCCTTATCAAAAGCAGTAGGCATCACATTTCAAGTCGCTAGAAATGGGCGGCCTCGTCATTCTTCTCGCTCTTTGTACCGGAGAATAAAGATAATTGCAGTGACTAATTTTGGTTCCGTCTCTCGACGTAGGAATTGTACAAAGGCGTTGGAATTGCGATTTCTTTCTTAGGGGAAGACATGAAGATGAACTATTTTTCTTCTCTTTCTTCCCTCTTATAATCATGGCAAATTTTGAATTTTCGGAAAGATAATTTAATGATGTATCCTTCTGATCGAATTTTTTAATCAGCAATACGTCGGAAAAGGCACGTAAAACTTGCTTCTTTTCTTCTTTGTTTCGGTATTATTTTTGCAATCGTCCTTTTGCATGTTAATTTGTCCACTGATGTTTTTATTTATTTTATTTTATTTATTTATTATCGTATTTTATTTATTAATTTCGTATTTGGCTTTGGTTTTTCGCGCACTTGCTCGTTCTGCTGATCGACGTCCATATCCAAGCTCTGTTGAAGCTCTGTGTCTGTTCTTTAAATTCCCTCTTGGTACTGGAGTGAGTGAAGATTTCTAACCTACAGTATAAACATCTTGGTCTTGGGTTGATTCATTTCATGATCTTGTTTTTTTATTATCCTCCAATAAAATGCTATGAAGTATGCAACATTCAGCTTCATCAATACCTTATCTGTGTAGAAGTGCGGTTTTTAAGTCCAGGGTTAGTAAAATATCACTCACAAAAAACGTGCCTTGCATATGATATGCTTAGTTTCTCTTATGGTTAAGAATAGAAAAGAAGGTAATATATATTCTATTCGTCTACTTTGAAGGCCTTTGATGCCTGTCATTTACTTTTAAAAGGTTATTTCATGTAAATGTTGCACAGTGCAAACTCTTTCCAACATTTCGGCTGGTATCTCACCAATAGCAGCTGTAAGGTTGTCTTTCCAGGCTGAAATTGTGCTTTGCTTCTTCCTGTACACGAGAGACTTCACATAGTCCACAAAAATAGTGTAATGGGGACAAATCGCATGATCTTAGTGGCCAATGGACTTTTCCAAAACGCGAGATTAATGAGCTCTTGAACTTCCTCTGGCTGCGCTCTTCAGACGAAATTCGGCCATTCTGTTTGTTGACGTACACATTGAGCCAAAAATGAACTTAGTCGCTAAAGACATTTCTCACAGAGCACGAATTTTGATAATAGAGTTCTATGATTTGCAAGCGCCGTTCGTTTGTTTATCTATTCATGGTGAAATGGCGAACCGTACTGAGCAATTTCTGCTCACAAAAAAATCACTTTATAATTAGTTGATTTTTTTTACGAAAAGTTTGATAATTATATTTAAAGACGGATCCCGATGTGGGCTCGAAATATATTGGGGGAAATACATAAAAAAGAACTGCCGTTTTTGTTCATTCCTTGGATGAGGACGCATGACCGGCTCGTGCTTCGCCAAGCATTTTGTTTTTGCAGATTTGTATATAGAATTACTTTTGATTCTATATATTCAGAGTAAAGTAAATCGGAATTTTGAAGAAAACTGAATTTATTATTTGGTAAAATAATATTTTTGATTAAACTGATGTGATGTTATGTTCCTTTTCACCAAATACCAAAAAGTTTATTCCATGTGTTTCACATATCGCCATCGGCCCAAAAACGATACTATTCCCATACGATTTCCGCCATTTTTGGGTCAAAAGCAGGGTTCGCAAAATTTCACTCTACACAGAGGCCTTTTTTTTCTAGATAAGAAAAATTCATCAATGATATTTACAAATTAATGTCGTGAGTGATCAACAAAATTGTGAGCATTGTTCTCGGAGATATCACAAGTGATTAATATCACTAATTTTTTCATCACGAGCGATTCAAGGTTTTTTTTTATCAAACGGTTAAGCAAATCTAAATTAGTAGACGGAACAGACCCTTTTTGCGCAATAATTTGAGTAATTTATACTAGGGGATGATAAGCCGATGGCTAAAAATGTCAATTTGCAGTGTGACCCGGATGAAGCACAATTGTGTGCACAACTTTAAAATGTCATTCCAATCTCCAAAGTAGTATGACATCTAGGTTGGTCACCAATCAAATGAAGTATTTCATGGTCGGATACAAGATTCCCTAAATACATATGCATTAATATTAAGGAGTTTGTCAACTCAGTGGCCGGATCAGTAACTTGGCTTTGGTCTATGGGCGAACCGCTGGAACATAGCATGATCGCTATGAGACCCCGAAAAGTTGCTCGAGTGCGACTCCTAGGATCAAATAGATACCGCGGTGAAATCTTTGGCGTATCTCTGAACCGCCGCTTGACCAGGAAAGTCTATGTGTCTCGGGTAGTAGCTACGATTGCAGCTATAACATTGAAGCTCGATTGGCTTCTCAAGCTTCGTAGTGGTGGATCTGGGGCACGGCATGTTCCACTACCCTCAAGTACCTAGAATCTTCTATGTGAGGTCCCTGGTATGAGAGGCATACAACTATATACCGCGATTTGGACGCTTTGCCATTTTGCGCCCCAAATTAATATGCACACCAGCAGGTATCATGATCGACTCACGATCGGCCCACTCCTAAAGACATGCCTTTGATCTGGCGACAAACAGGCTCAGAAGTCGTCTCAACCTACGACATCCCATCGACCTTTGTGTCCATGGAGGGCATCTCTCGGGCGGCCTGAGCAATTGGGCATAAGTGTTCCCTTGGCACTATCCCCTACCAATCTTTGCACGCTGCTGGTTCCCCAGGAAGATGACAGCTCATAACAAAAACATAAAATCGTTCACCACAATTTTTCGCTCACCTCCACTAACGACAAACATTTCGTCGAACAAATTCGTGTGTGGATGACCTGCTTAAAGCATAATGCTAATGCTACTCCACATTTGGTCACACATTATCTGTAAGAACTCTGTACAGTTGCATATAATCCTATTATCTGTCCAAAATGGTTAATGTCCAACCTCATCCTGGCGTACCATTTGATTTGGCACACGCTGCATTGGAACTCTCTGCTTCCAGAACTCCTTTTGAAAAACAGAGTTTCGTTGTCTCAGCTTTGAATTAGTGTCAACTTTTGTTAGCACTTTTGCGATATGAAGCCGAAAGTCAGATGATCATAAAAATGTAGTGTCTGATCCATTTGCTATTTGTGTAAACGTTTGTACAAAAGCCAAGCTTTGCTCACTGTGAAGTCCAGTAAATGAGAAAAAATTCTAACTTGCCAGCGTCTGTTTCTCAATCAAATTTTGTATCTGCCGATTATGCTGACAATCAGATCAACGCCTCCCATCTTTGAAGAAGTGCGCTTCGTCTACTTTAACGGCCTTTGATGCCTGTCATTTACTTTTAAAAGGTTATTAAGGCATAAGAAATCATTATAATCTTTCATTAATTTTACGCCCTTTTCAGCTGCATCGTTGGCAACATGTAAGTTGTGCAAGATCTCTTGGGATTGTTGGTAGTCTTCGCGCACTGCCCAGCTTTCTGCATCGGTTGAAAGGAAATCGGTAGACAATTAGAAAAGTTTGAAAAATCTAGCCGTTTCACACGTCATGAAATCGCTTAATTCTCTTGAGATGAATTGATTTACTTGATTTGATGTTATCGAAATTCTTTTAACTCCTTTATAGCCGACAATTTTGCCTGTACGGGAATGTCCTTCACTAAAATGTTGATCAAGTCGAGACTAAAAAATTCTGAAAGGGTATGATGGTAGTACAAAAACACTCGCGGGGTTTGGTCTGGTTAGCTGCCGTTTTCTTTTTATTGAACTTATAAGTTTTCAGCTTCTGATTGGGACTTGCAACTCCATATCTCGTAAACTATTTGGAATTTCGCTTTGACGTCTTAAAGGAAGTTGTTGCTTTTGGCTTGGCTTACAAAACACTTCTAAGTAGCAAGTCAAAAAAGTCCCATCTTTATACTCAAAATTGCATAAATTTCGTAAAATCATCATGTTTTTCCCTCATTTTGAACAGTTCTTCAAACTTTGTCTTGAAAACTGTAACGAATTTGACTAAGCAATGCAGGACAAAAACGTAGCTAAGACTTAAATAAACAAACGGTTGGAGCATACCAACTTCATTCGATTGGTCCTTTATATAGTTACGGGCCCTTAAGCATGTAGAATTGTAATCAAAACTCGAAAAATTGGCATTTTTGGTAGCAATTGGCTGACACAGTCAAAAATTTCGATGGTTTTGTATTAAATCAATAAAATAGTAAAAAAAACATAACTTAAAAATTATAATTCAAAAATTTAATTTTATTACTTTTTTACCGAAAATATTCGTTTTTTTCGAGTTTTCATGACAGCTGTACATGCGTGTTGGCCTATAACTTAGTAAAAGAGTAATTAAATGAAGTTGGTTCATTCTAAAAGTTGGTTTATTTAGGTCTAAGTTACAACTTTGTATTATATTACTTGTCCAAATTTGTAACGGGTTTCAAGATTAAGTTGAAAATCTGTAAAAAAGTGGTAACAACTTGGTTTTTTTGACAAACTTTTGTAATTTTAAGTATGAAGATGTTATTTTATTGATTTGCTACAAAGAAATGCTTTGTAGGCCAAGCCAAGAGCAACAACTTTGCCAAAGATATAAAAGCAAAATTCAAAATAGTAAATCCTACTCTGAAGCGAAAAAGTTCAAAGTGCAATAAAAAGAAAACGGCAGCTAACACTAGTTTACAGCCAAAAAGACCCATTTCTACTGAAACTATTTTTAAGTGTAGTTTGGATTGGAGATCTCAAAATCGATTTCAAACATTTTTTCATGGCTCCATTTTTTAAATATGAATTTTTTTCATTTTTTTGGTAGATGCAGTTACATTTTAAGTCATATCTCACTTTATAATATTATAATCAGATGGAGCCAAGCAAGATATGAATCGAAAGGTAATTGAATGGTCAATAATCGCACTGAACACTATTTTCAAATCGGTTGAGTAGTTTCTATACAATAATACAAAATATTTATAAATATTTATTATATATATCGAAAACTCTATAAATTTCGTTTCCAATCGCCTAGGAAAAATATTTGAAAATTCAAAAGAAATATTTTTATTTTTTTTTACATAAGAACCGCACTTCTTCGAAGAAAATCAGATATCGATGATCAAAATCTATAAATAAATACAGGCTCTGTGAGCAATAGAGTGCTCAAAAAAAGTGGTGTTTTTGAGATTTTTCAAAAATCAATTCATTTGCTTCAACTTTTGTTCTGTTCTGAAAATTTTTATCTGATCTGGATATTCGCCCACTTCTAATATTGACCAAAAGACGAGGAAAATAGAAAATAAAATTTTCTGAACACTTAAAATACTTAAATTTGACTATTAGTTCCTTCACTTAAATTGATCCTTATCTTGATCTTATTATCTTTGTAAAAGTGCGATACTTAAGTAAAAAACATAAAATTTTTTTTTTAATTTTTTTTGTATTTTTCCTATGCGATTAAAAATGAAATTTCTTGAATTTTCGAGCAAAGAATCGATTTTTTTGAAATATTCAAATTTTAAATCTGATTTGAAAACAATGTTCTACGTTACTATTGACAATTTAATGACCTTTCAATTCATATCTTGCTTGACACCATCTGACGATTATGAATTGAGTTATGGCATATATATACCGAAAAAATGGAAAAAATCCATATTTAAAAAATGGAGCCAAGAAAAATTTTTTGAAATTTATGTTAGAGATCACCAATCCAAAAACTGGCAACTTTAACGCTAAAATTGGGAGAGAAGGAGTTTTTGGCTCGACAGTCGGCCGATTTAGCCTTTATGAAACAACCTCCGGTAACGGAGAGAGGCTAATAGATTTTGCCGCGGCCAGAAACATGGTCATAAGTAGTACCAGGTTTAAACATCGCGACATCCATAAGGTGACCTGGAAGTCCCCTGATCAACTAACGCGAAATCAGATTGATCATGTTGTGATCGACGGAAGGCACTCATCGAGTGTTCTAGACGTGCGTGCGATTCGAGGTGCCAACATAGACTCGGATCACCACCTTGTTGCAGCCAAAGTGCGCACGCGGCTCAGTGTGGCACATGCCTCACGTACTAGTACACGTCGAAAGTAAATTTCGATAAGCTGCAATCACAACGACAACCTCTGAAGCCTACACAGCTAAACTCACCCAACTGCTCAGGGAAAACTCACCATTCCCTTCTAGTGTAAGCGAACAGTGGAATTACATATAACACTCCATGAGTACGGCTGCCAAGGAGATAATCGGATACGCCGAGCACCCTCGAAAGCAGACTTGGTATGATCAGGAGTGCCGCGACGCTACTGCAGAGAAAGACGCTGCCTACAGGAGAACTCTGCAGTCGGCAGCAACGCGGGCTGTTAAAGAGCAATACCGGAAGAACAGGAGAGAGGAGAAGCGCGTTTTCAGAAGGAAAAAGAATGAGCGAGAAAGGCGCATGCGTGAGGAAGTCGAGATGCTATTCGGCATGGGTGAGACTCGAAAATTCTATCGAAAGATTAGACGACTTACCGAAGGTTTCAAACCCGGAGTCACACAATGCAAGGACGAAAATGGAAATCTGGTCACAGATCCGCAAGTGGCGCTAGACAAATGGAGAAGCTATTTCGCCAACGAACACAATACCGTCTCTGGAGTAGTAGCGACGCCACCAATGGACAACATAGAGATAGACCCACCGGACCATCATGAAGTCTGTGTAGCCATAAAAAGGCTTAAGAACAACAAATCAGCAGGTGCAGATGACCTGCCAGCTGAACTGTTTAAGGCTGGAGGCGAGGAGTTGGTAAGGTGCATGCACCAACTCATCAGCAGAATATGGTCCGACGAGAGCATGCCCGAAGATTGGAGTTTAAGTGTAATTTGCCCACTTTTTAAAAAAGGAGACCCTGCAGTTTGCGCCAACTACCGTGGGTTCAGTCTCCTTCCCATCGTATATAAGATTCTGTCGTGCATTATTTGTGAACGTCTAAAGCCGCTTATTAGCACACTGATCGGACCTTATCAGTGTGGTTTCAGACCTGATAAATCCACCACAGACCAGATATTCACATTACGGCAAACCCTGGAGAAGACCTATGAGAGAAATATCAAAACCAACCATCTTTTTGTTGATTATAAATCAGCCTTTGACACACCGATTAGGTCAAGGTTCTTTGAAGCCCTGTCTACCTTTGGTATACCAGCAAAGTTCGTTCGACTTTGCATGATGACGTTGAGAAGCACTCGAAGCTCCGTCTAAATAGGAAAGAACCTCTCCGAACCATTTGATACCAAGAGAGGTTTTAGGCAGGGTGACACCCTATCGTGTGACTTCTTTAATCTACTGAACAGATCGGAAGCAGTCTAAACTGATGGGCTTAGCGGTAAACGAGGAAAAGACAAAGTACCTAGTATCCACGGACAAGAAGTCTACGCGTCTTGGACAATTTGTTACTATGGGGGCGTACATCTTTGAGGTTGTAGAGGATTTTGTCTACCTCGGGACGATGATTACCGGCGACAACAACATCAGCCTGGAGATCCGAAGAAGAATTACTCTTGGAAACCGATGCTACTATGGGCTCAGTAGGGAGTTCAAGAGCAGAGCCTTTTCTCGAAGAACAAAGTCGCTCATCATCCCAGTCCTGCAATACGGCGCAGAAGCATGGACAATGACAGCAGCGGATGAGGAGGCGATTGGCGTTTTCGAGCGATCCTTCGGAGGATATATGGACCTTTAAAAGTTGGCGATGGATACCGCATTCGAATGAATCACGAACTATATGAGCTCTATAAGGACATCAGTCTAGTCAAGCGCAAAAAGAAACAGAGACCGGATGGATGAAGAAGCTCCAGTAAAAAAGACGTACAAAGCGAAGGCGGCTGACTTTGGAGGACAAGGCAGGAGGGGTCGCCCACCACTAAGATGGGATGATCAAGTGCGGAAAGACATTTCCAACCTTGGTGTGAACAACTGGTGCCAGCTCGCACAATGCAGATGCGAGTGGAGGGCATTCATTGCAGAGGCCAAGACCGTCAAAAGCGGTTGTGATGCAACATCGGGCCAAAAAAGAAGAAGAAAGACGTCTGTGAGTCGCCTTTCATTTGACTACTCCACCCACCTTCCCCGTTCGTCACGAGATAGTGGATATTCCGTCAATGAGGACGGCTCTACAGACTGTTTTAGAAAAAAGAAAACAAAATAAAACAAAATAAAAAAAAAAACTTAAAAATCTGCGTTTATAATTTGTCACCGATATTTGGTAGCTTCTGCTTAAAATGCTGATAGGATGCGCCAATTTTCTCCGTTTAAAATGCTTTGGAGTTCAAACTCGTTTAAAGTGATGCGACGGAAGTGGAGATATCGCACCTCTCTGAAGGATGGGACAAGTGCCGATAAAGTGTTCCACATTTTCCGTCTCACGCATATTACAAAGGCTGCAGGTTTCATCCAAGTCCCTTCTGTGTGGCCTAAAGTTTAATGCAATCATTTCGCACCTCGCCTTAAAAATATTGCTAAATCAGTTTGTTCCAAGGCTATCTTGAAAATAGTTTGATTGACCCAGGTTGTGAGTCAGCTTTTTATAAGTGGACCTTTCAGCAGAGGTCGCAAAAATCGGTCCCCCGTTTGCCTTTATCAGAAAACGACAGCTTTCGTGCGACCACATTGAAAAGAGGTACCGCAACAACCTGTAACTACGCTCTCTGCTTCTATTTGGTTGTGAGAGGAGAGAAACACATTTGTTTTATTTTTTTCCTCTTAGGTCTTTTTTGGCCTAATTCCCGAATTCAAAAGGTCTTCTTTGTATGTATGCATCGGTGTGTAAGGCTCGGCTAACGATATGAATGTATGCGACGAACTATACGTGCTCTCTCGCATAGACTCTCTCTGCTTATGTTATACTCTGGCGCAACTCTTGAGTCTGCAACCTTTTCAAATAACATTTTGAGAGTTTGGTCTTCGCGAAGCACGCAATTTAAGACCAATTGACTGAGTTTGGCCTGTTATTCGGTTGCTATCAGACCGATCAGTGCTGTGTGGTCAACCACAGCCACTTAACAGTGAGCGCTATAACAGAACACATTCGGTTGCGGGAAGCCCGTGCCCCTTTTCTATTTGGTTTTTCGGTCAGTGACGTGAGCAGAGCGAACTGAAAAAAGGGTTGAGAGTTATTTACGAGCTATGCCTTTCAGTGCTCCGTCTAGCTCGGTTTATAAAGATTTGACGCTCTTCTTCGCAAAGCATTCTTATGACTTCAGTTGTATATTGTCCCAATCAAAGTTTAGACCCGCAGTTGTTTGAAATAGTGGACCAGTCGTCAAAAAAATGAGTTTTCCCAAGAAGCAGTTGACTCATCATTTGATTAGGCAGTCTTTTCTCCGGCATGTTCATGACCTTGGCTACATAATTGAAATGCAGTTGCAGTTGCAGGAAGGCCAGTTTCAATATAAATCGCGTAATTTGGCGTATTCTTCGGTAACTTGAAAACTTTTCTGATGAGATCCCCAAATTTCAGCAGCATAACACATGATGCTTCTTACAGTTGCCTGGAACACTTTATATTTGCAACTTGGCTTCACGTTGTCCCTACTCAGCAATGTCCTCCATGTAGCGTTTATAGCAATTTTTGCTTCTCCAAGTTTCCCTTTTATATGATCTGAGAAATTCAGATCGTTATGTTCCTCTGCAAGTGTTTTCCATGTTTCAAAGCACTGGGCTCGACACAAAAGCAAGCGTTTAAAAACTTATCCAGTACTAAACCGTTGGGGCTGTCCTTTTGAGAATCGTTCTTCACCGTAAATTGTTCAGTGTAGAGTCTTCGAAACCTTTCAAAAATCAATATGCAGTTTTTGATTCATAGAGGTAAACTGAGTCAAATCTTTTGCTACAAAACAATTGATTATTCAGGTTGAGAAAATGTTAATTTTCTTTCTTTTTAATATTACTCATACGCACTGTGTTCTCACCATAAGACTCACAGACTCATCACTTAGCACTATAACCCAATGAAAAAATCATACTAAATTCATAAATATAAGGAATCACAATCAAAATAGGTTCATAAACGAACCCCTGATGATTGGCCAATGTGGCGTATGAGCAACAAAAGAAATTCAAATTTTTCGCTGGAATGTACAAATAAATATATATAAAATTCCCGCATTCTGCAATCGAGTAACGAAATGCTTTGTCAAGGTGAGAAAATGGAATGCTAATCCATTATGATTTCGTCAGAGAATGTTGGAAAATGTTTTTAGTAATTGTGCTGGTCATTAGGAGGAGAAGGAGGAGGAGGATATGGACAGATGTTTGAAGTGTCGCGTCTGTGGGCGATTATGTTGCTCTACCATTTGCGCCATGCACCACCAAATTGACTTAATGACAAGTGTCAGCTGAGAGTATTCTTGTGGGCAGAGCCATGGACCTGAAAAGTGCCACAAATTGTTTTGACGAAAATTGGGGGCGGTGACTTTTTATATATACATATATATAAATATTGATGTAGTATGCATGAGTATGTACTTGTATTATTGTTAAAAATCTGTCAATAAAATGGAACAATCATGTTAAATTTAAATTTAAATATACTACCTTCTATATATATGAGAAATATTTTGAATGAACGTATTGTTTTTAGACGCGGCTGCTCAAAAACTGTCAAATGTGTATAAATTTATTTTATTTATTTTCGAAGAAATTTCTTCAAGAGTTTCCAAAAAGCCAGCAGCAGCCCAAAAAAATATATATCCATTTGATATATACATTTTATATACAAGTGTATATAGTGTTTCCCACTTGTCAAGTTTTTCTCTTGAACGATGTGTCCGTGTGTCAGTGAGTCTGTCTTTTTTTTGCAGTGTTTTTCTTCTTCCCACCTCTCCGCTTCCTGCTCATTAAGTATATTTTGGCCAAACCCAACAATGTTCGGTGCGTGGCATAGCACCAATTTAGTAGAGCCAAAGGCTTTCAGCAGTTAATAGCACAAAATTTTTGTCGCCGCAATAGCAAGCAAAAAAGGTAAAAAAAAAAAAAAACAGATACCGGTTCCAAGTAAATCCAAACATCAATTGAAATATTTTTAAAAAAAAGCAAATTCAAGTGTGCCGTGTTCATAAATAAAAAAATCTGATTTGGAACTGTTCCAATCTACATAAAACCTGGAATTATTTTTCAACTACATACATATACATAAGCTATATGTAGACAAAATATATATATGTACATATATATAGAACCATCTGGTTTTTCATATTTTTATACACATAATCGTATCTTGGTGTTGTATAATTTAAAAACAAAATGATATGTGTATTAGAAATTTATGGCCGCAATTTTTAATGTTTATATCGAAATTAATTTCTCACGCGCCAGTCAAAGACATTTCGAAAAATCAAAAATAAATATTTTTTCTTACATATTTTGGTTTTTTTTTTTTATTTCAGCAATCAAAAATCAACATGAGTGAAGCCAAGAATTTGATGACCACCTTTGGCATTTTGATCCTTTTGTTATTTTTCCTGTATTTGATTTATGCAGTATTGTAGATTGCCTTGGCGTCACTCTAGAAGGCCATGGAGCCGCTGAAGAGGTAAGCAAAATATTGAGAATTATGAAAAAAAGTCAAAATAATAGACAAAAACTGGAATTTTTATAAAGCAAATTTTTGGATTTTTGTTTTTTTTTAACTTGCTCATGTTCAAAGTGGATTATGTTCTCCAATTTTCTGACAAAACTCTCCAAGTGCTTTTTGGCACACTCGTAACCTATGCATACTCCATTTCTTCCTTGGTCCTTCGAGCCGGATAAAGACAAATCTGAAATTTTCCTCTAATACTAAGCAAGCATCGCTGCATTTGCATACACGAGAAATAAATATTAAAGCACATTCCTTGTCAGAAGCAGCTCACTGTATCATATCCAGTCTCAAAGGACCAAGTAATTCAACAGCTGCAGACAATATTTTGCAATTGCTTTAAAAAGCCAATTTCTTTTGACTAAAGGTTTGAGAACAGTGAGAAGATAGTTTCTTTAATAACCCAACAAAACTCAAAAAGTATGCCGAATAAAGACATATCTGAAGTTCCGCTCTAGCCCTGAAGCAGTCTTTATTTATTTATTTATTTATTTAGAGTCGACAAACAAATGCTGTCAACAAAAGTATATATACGTTACAAAAAAAATTTTATGAGCTAAGGAAGCCTATCAAAGAAAATCTAATAAAATTACAAAATAAACTAATAACGACTCCGACACGGTGGGGGTATTTTATTTGCCCGTCCGGCCAGCTATGCCCCTATTCACTTACACTTGTCATTTATCTCAAAGTAGTTGGTTGTCAAAATTCTCTAAAGAGAAACTCTTATCAAATATTTCAACAAAGAAGTCTAAGGGCCGATTTCTCATCTTCTACATAGAGCTATAGCTCACATTAACTTACAAATAGCAGAGTAAATTGTGAGCTTATCCGACACATAACAGCTATCTGGAAGAAGAGAAATCGTCCCTAAATGTTCTAAATATATAGAGATATTTGATATGCTATTACACTATCGTCAGAGAGTCTCTTTAGAGATGTCTGACAACTTTAAAGGAAGCTTAAGCAAACATCGCTTGACTTTCACCGGAACATAACGTTTAGTGCACATTCTTTTTTTCGAAGCAGCTCACTGTATCATATCCGGCTCGAAGGATCTTGAAACTCAATAGCTGTTTAGCATATATCAAGCCCCTTTCTTACCTACAAATCAGCAAAACTTCGCTTTTCAACACCAATTATTTTGCAATCTCTTTTATTAGCAAATTGGTACAGACTTATGGTTTGTAGCCAGACATTAATTTTTTGGAAACTCGAAAACTATGAAGAATAGAAACATATCTGAAGTTTTCCTTTAAGCCTAAAAAAGTAAAAATAAAGTCCCAGTCAGCCAAAAAGTGAGCTCGCTGAATCATATCCGACTTAAAGGACCATGTAATTCATAAGCTGCTATAAAATATATCTAGCACCTCTTGGGATCTATCAGCAGATTTCGCTCTTCAATTTCAAGTATTTTGCAAGCGCTTTTAGAAGCTTGAGAATAGTCAGAAGCAGGGCTGCAAACCCAAAAAAGTTTGCAGGTTCAAACCAAAATTTACCAACGGTTATGGTTCGGAAATTTGAGGTTCGAGGTTTTTGGGCTTTGGTTTTGGTTCGAACCCTGGTTCGTTGCACGTTTTACCCAATATATGTATACAAAATTACAATACAATAGGTATACACCTGACGCATAAATACGCATTGTAAGACTGTATGACGTAGATTATAATTGACGTGAGATTGGCGCTCTGTGGCTGGATATGGACTTCCTTCATTGCTAGTGTATAAATCTTCAGTCCGATTGATTACGCTTGTATGCACTTTAATCAGTCTTTCACTCACAAAATTGAGCATCGTTTGGTGTTTATTCGCCACACTTTACACTTTTTTCCCCAAAGATTTGATCAAAAATGCATTTGTCTTCTTTTGAAGGTGCCGCATATTTAGTTTGCATTCGTGAAATCTGATTTATCAGTGCTTACATTGTATGTTAATTTCGTAAATATTAAATTTGTCGTCATTGCTTCACATCTTCTCAATCAAAACTTTTCAAACTTTATTGTTCTGACTTGTGTGTTTTCCGTCTCTTTCTGTTTCGATTCTTCTTTGCAACTAATTTTTGGCGGTGTTGCCAATTTAGCTATTTTTTCCATCAAATATCGACTGTTAAAAATGCTAAAACTTAACAGAGATCAAAATAAAATAGCTAAATAGTGTTAAATAATTAGCTAAAACTGAAGGCTCCGGCAAAACTGAATAGATTCCGGCTTTCGAGCTTACGAAAAAGCTATATCTGGTGGGAAAAATAGCTAAATTGGCAACGCTGGGTGTGGCACACACTTTGGTTTGTACTCGGCTGATATGTTTCTGCAGTAGCATGCACCGGGTTGATTAGATAGGCGCATATGTATACACACCTGATCATATTAATAGGTACACACCGGACTTTTTTAATAATAGATGGTTTTTTCGTACTTTTAGTGTTGACAACTTTTTAATTTTTGGTTTTTTGTTGTTGTCAATGTCTGCCCACACAAAGAGTTGAAAGAGGGGCTGCCCCGTATATCAAAGCTTTTCTATAAATTGCGAGTCCACCACACATTTCGCCTGATCATAATAATAGGTACAGTCTCCGTTTCTCACAAGTATCAAGTGAATAATTTTGTAATCAGTGATCTTTTGGTAACTAATGGTAAATTAAGTATAGCTCCTGTCAATACAGAGAATTAAATAATTATTTTTTTCAGAAAAAATGGGTCGAAATTCTCATTGTACTAAAGAAGAAGCTCGATTGGTTCTTAGTCTGAGAAAAGAAGGCAAATCTTTACGAGCCATCGCCAAATTAATGAACAGGTCTCATAATTTTGTTAAAAATGCATTAGAAAGAAAACGAAGACAGGAAACCCGTGGAAGGCCACAAAAAACAACAGAAACCCTTGACCACTACATAGTAACATTGAGCAAAAAGGACCCATTTAAGTCATCGAAGGCTATTGCAGCCGAAATTGGGAATTCAGTTAGTGTTCCAACTATCCGAAGACGACTACAAGATGCCAACCTACCAGGAAGAATTGCCAGAAAAGTCCCACTTATGCGCAAAAAAAATATCACCATGAGGCAAACTTTTGCAAGGGACCACAAAGAATGGGTAGAATGCACCGGGGAGAAAATTTGGAGAAACATATTATGGAGCGATGAAACCAAGATTAATTTGTTTGGGAATGACTGTGAAAGGAATGTTCGACGCCCTAATGGAAAGGAATTCCATCCACGGTTTACAAAAAAAAACAGTCAAACATATAGGTGGCAATATAATGGTACGGGGTTGCTTCTCCTGGTACGGCGTAGATCCAATTTATCAGACTACGAACAAAATGAATGCTAAAGAGTGCAAATCCATATTGGAAACAGTTATGGTACCGTATGCTGAGGAAAATATGCCATTACGTTGGGTATTTCAGCAAGAAAATGATCCTAAACACACATCAAGGCTGTTATCTAAATTTTTCGAGTACCAAAAAGTTGACGTTCTGAAGTGGCCATTGAAAACTTGTCGGGAGACTTAAAAAAGAAATTGGCAAAGCATTCATTTTCAAATAAAAAAAAATTATGGGAAGGTGTCCAAAAACTGTGGTATGAGACACCAGTAGAGACCTGCCAAGCTCTTATTAAAAGTATGCCAAAAAGAATAGCAGTAGTGGCCAAAAATAGAGGTGGATACACTGGATACTCTAAATTAGGAAATACTAATTTACCTAAAAAAAAGAACACAAAATGGAAATTAAAATTTTTTTTCTTACCAACACATGAAGTGTACCTATTATTATGATCACACTGAAAACGTATTTGATGTAACAATTATCAAACAATGTTCTATGCTACAATTAAGTTTATTTTATTAAAAACAAATAGTTTAAGAACCAATGAGAACAAATTTTAAGTTTGAAACAACGAATAAAACTGTTTTCTGTTACCTTAAAGTCAGAGTTGATGTGTGTACCTATTAATATGATCAGGTGTGTACATAGCGACTAACTTAGGAAGTCTGTTCTGAGGTAGATCCATGATTTTCCTAATATATGTAAAATGTCTGTCCAGCGTATTGTGATAGAGGGTAGGTAGACCAGTCTCTAGGTGTATCGCATATGATGTTGGTGTGTTAATTGGCAGTTTAAAAAGCTTCTTAACAAAATTACGCGATAGTTTTTCCACACTGTCGTATTCCGCATAACCCCACACCTCTGCTGCTGGATCTTGTCGTTGCTTCAAAAAGCTTATATTTCGCACTTAGTTTTATGTCTTTTCTTGACATAAAACATTTTCACGTGCTGTTGATTGAAATCCTTGCTTCTGCCAATCTGTTCCGCAGATGTGTCTCAAACCACACATTCTGTGTCCGTGTAACACCTAGATACTTGTATTCCTTCACAGCTTCCACAGGTACCACTTTTCCGCTCTTGCAAGGCGCCCTCTGCCATCTCGAACCACCATGATTTTGGATTTTTCTGTGTTAATGATAAGGCTCCACTGCTTACAATACACAGATACTTTGTCAACCATACATAAGTATCTTACAAGTGACAGTTCCGAGTCTTGCACCTCCGCTTAGGTAGTCATGTAGGTCTTCGATGAACAGTGCGAACAGCAACGGGCTTAATAGGCATCCTTGTTTGACTCCTCTGTTTGTCTCAAAATAGTCCGAGCATTCGCCTCCGTCCCACACTGTGGTCTTATTGTCCACGTATAGGCTTTTGACAACTGAAAGCATGTTCGACGATAATCCTAAATTGCTTAGTTTGTAAAAGAGAGCATTCCTGTTAATGGTGTCGAATGCTGCACGGAAATCCACAAAAAACATGTAAAGCTTTTTTTTCTGTTCCAAGTAATGCTGTGCGATGGTGGTGAGAACAAAAATGCTATCAACAGTTGAGTAGCCTTTTCGAAATCCGGATTGGTACTCGCTGAGCAGGTTCTTTTCTTTCACCCAAGCAATTAGTCGAGCCAAAACAACAGAGGAGAACACCTTTACCATTACGTTTTGAAATGAGATTCCTCTAAAATTCTCTGCTTGCGCTGGTTCCCCTTTCTTGTATATGGGATATATAATATTCAGTCGGATGGAAACAGGTGCCTCTGAGTTAAGCATAATATTGTTGTACGCATTTGTAAGGCACACAATAAAGTTAATATTATACTTTTTTTATTCAATTGCGACGAAAATTTCCTAGACAATCCTCGAAAATTTTCTAGATTTCAAAAAGATAAATTATAATGAATTTTTGTATTGGCATTAAATATCATGACAAATGCCCTTTAAAGTTTTGATGTTTTAAAATTTTAAGTGTTTATAAATATGAATAATTCGGAAAAATTTTTATTTAAAATTTTCCGCTCTGACAATCTGAAATTGACTGAATTATCTCAATCAACAAAATAGTTATTACTAGGAAATAAAGTCCTAGTCATCCAACTAGGGAAAAGATACAGTCTTTGCTATACCATATTCCCAGCTAACCCATGACCAGACGAAAGAGAAAGATAGATCAAAAATGTTCATCTAACAAAGTGAATAATTTCCAAAAATTTCTTTTCTAAACAAATTAATACGTTAAATTAATGACATCAAAAGAGCCAAAGTATTCAAAAAGAACTTTGATCACAAATATCGGCCTTTCAATAAATTTTGATCGATGGCCTACGTGCCGTGCATAGAAGGTCTTGAAATATTTGGAAATGTTTCAAATACACAAACAAACAAAATGGCACGAGCTTTTTCAGCAGCCAAAGAAAATAAATATCTCTATATATATATATTGGCTGGATATTCCGACCACAAACAGCACAAATAAAAATATTTAAAAGCAATTCAATCAGACAAGGTTCAACGGCAATTTGTCTAGTTACAATTCAGCTAAATGATTAGTTATTCATCTTCAGTTCTATTTCATATATATTCATTTAGTTCTTTATATATAAAGAAAAATATGCGCCACAACTGGACAGCGAAATGTGTGCTTCTAAATATATATAGAGGCAAAATATATAATCAGCTCGATATGTATACTATATAGCCATAATTCCAATGGCTGCTGCTGGCCGACTTTTTATTTGATGGAGAAGAAACATATTTTTGGCTTTTTGCATGCGTTTCCTCAGTTATTGCGTGTCTTTAGCTACGAACGGTTGGTCAGAGCCAGTTCCAGAAATCCAATCGAGTGGAATCAAAAGTGTGTGTGTGTGTGTGTGATTTGTTTAATCCGTGATATCAATTATAATTTATGTCAAACTTTTTGTTTCCATCAGCCAGCAGCAACAACAACAACAACAGCAGCAGCAACAAAATGAATGAAGCCAAAAGTTTGTTCACCACCTTCCTCATCCTGGCCTTCCTGCTCTTCCTGCTCTATGCCTTCTACGAAGCGGCCTTCTAGATAACAACAACAACAACATCAACAAACAAAATGAAGCAAACTAATTAAGGATATTTTACATGTTGAATTTCAATTCCAACCAACTTTTGATTAATCAACCTAAGAGATGGTAGAATAAGCTGCTAGCATTTAATGGATTTCTATTAGTACCCTAAGCCAGGTAAGTTCATTGCTTTTATATAAAAAAAAGAGAATCAACTTTTGGCTGACAGTTAATTAATTAAATTAGCCAGAGATTTTTTGAAATTCTTGCATAGATTTCTTGGCAATCGAAAAATAAGTTTTCACATGGCCCACTAAACACCTCCCCCCTCTTCGTGTCGAAGGGGTGCCATATTAAAAATCGTTTTCTGAAATCATTTTCGAAACATTTTGCCTTTGAAATTTGTCAAAATGTATTTTGGCATGAAATTTGGTTTTTTATTTTTATTTTTATGGAACAAGCATAAAAAATGTTCAAACGAAAATATATTTTATGGCTGCAATTTAGAACTTGAATATGGAAAACATTAAAATATAGTTAAAGCTGTGAATTGAGTACAGATGAGTCTTTATAGAAGAATAGATTTTATATCAAATTTTTAATTGGGCAGTGAAAGTTCTTGAATTTGCATTTATATAAGAAATTATATAAACTTTATTTTAAAATATTTGAAATATTTGTTGAACAGAAACCTCTCTATAGGGGGCAGTTCGATTGGAACTTAGGCCGCTCCGGAAACAGTGTCTATGGGGTTTTCTGCAAGTCGAAACTGAACATTAACTGGACCTTAAACCTTATTCAAAGTTTTTGATGTGAAACATCTTCAATAGTAAAATTTGATTTCAGCGTCACGTGACGCTGACGTCATTCATATTTTGTGTTGTTTTGTGGTTTGTCCCGGCACGCACACACTCATGGGAAAGAGGGGGAACACGGAATTAACACGGACTAAACAGTGACTTAACTGGGTCTTAGCAGTGACTGAACTGGGTCTTAACAGTGACTTAACTGGGTCTCAACAGTGACTTACCATTGACTTTACAGTGACCTAACAGTGACTCAACAGTGGGGGAACAGTGGGTGAAGAGAGAGTTTTAAATAATTTCTATGTTTTGCTATTTCAAGATTGAAATTATTATTGCTGCTTGTTATTCCTTTGCGACTGTTGTTTTCATTCATCCATGAACCAGCACCATAAACAAGACTTATAGAAAAAAAGAAAGAACACAGCAGCAAGTGATCTAGTTGTTGGTATTTCTACTCCCTTTAAGTTTTCTTCTTTTGAATTAGCATCATGTTTCACATTAAAGCCTCGCGAGTGTTGACGACACTCCCATACTTTTTTTCAATAAAAAATACTAGCTATAGCAAAGCACTTGTTCACCTTACCCAATTAAACGAAAATCAGCTTTCGTGTCCATGAACATTTGAAAATAAATGTTTGGTCAAGCAAAGAACTAATGCAAATATGTTGGGGTATATACTAAGTACAATTAGATCTAAATTTTCTATAGAAAACTTTAGCATACATTTGTTACGCACTCGAATCTCACCACAACTTTGTAAGCGGACAAAGTCGTGGCAGTTTTTATAATAGGCAAATAGGTAATCATTAGAAAATCTTTACACATATTCATTTTGGAGCATGATTTGTACACATCGGATTTTGCATATTTTGAACCGCATGTCCGATTTAAGTTCTGATCGCACACATCTTATTTTTATTGATCAATGATCTAAGTCCGCTAAAAACAATTTTGCATATTTGCATAAAAAAATATGCAAAATATGCAAAATATGCAGAATATGCAAAAAACCTTTTTTTTTATAAAATTACATAATTTTTCTGTGCTTACCATTTTCTGATTTTGTTACAAATCGGATTGAACTTGTAAATCAACATCACCAATTCAACTTGTAATCACTTAAAATGCCGAAAATGAGTGATAAAAACACACTTTTAATTCAAAAATGCCTAAGAGATTTGCCATCAAACTGTTTTGCAATACATATTTACATAACAGGCACCCGGCGTGCGTTGCTGCGCCCCCTTTAGAATTTTAAACACAATACGAAGAAGTGAAGCTTAATATACAATTGTCATCTATCAAATCTTTATGATATTCTAAACTCATTAAATTTCGTTTTCAAATTTCACGAGTTTTTGGTCCGTATGATCTGCACCTCCTATTTACCCGTCGATCAATTGCCATCTATCATTGCCATGATTCCCAAAACTAATAAAATATTGCAAATTTCTATGTATATGGGGTTTAGTGACTTGTTTTTGATTTTAGTCAAAGTTACATCTGGCTAGCTCAAGGTCTATGGTTGAGTATAATTCTTTATAAACAACACAAATCAACAGATATTAATTACAACATTTTGGAATGTCCGTACAACATTTGCTGTTTCGAGAATAACCAATTCTCTCATCAGCGGACTTGTTTTGCTGTTCGCACTTCTATCAAACATCCAGTTTGTATTTAAACTACTGCAGGCGGCGAATAAACAAATTTCGCTAAAAATCTAAACTGAAATAATAATTTGGAAAATTTCGCGATTTTTTGGACAGTTCGAAGTTACACTTCCTATATTTGCCCGTCGTCTACTATTGCCATATGTCATATGAAGAATTGGCAAATTTCGCGAATCTGTCAACGGTTCGATCTACACCACCCCGTCTACATTGCCATCCATAAAATCTTTATAATAATATTAGGTCATACAAAAAATTGGCAAATTTGGACCTGTTCTACGTCTCTTATTTACCAAGGCCTGCGCGCCTCATAAATACTTAAATGAAAATTTAACAAATTTCGCGGTTTTTGGTCTAAGCCTCTTATATACGGGTCATCAATTGCCATCTATCCAAGCTACAAGTTATCTTAGGTCCTTTAAAACTTTTGAAAATTTCGCGATTTGCTTGACCACTTGATCTACTCCTCCTATTTACCCGCCGAAAGGTTATTATTTATAATAACCTAAACTCAAATGAGAATTTTTGAAATTTACCGATTTATTTTACCATTTGTTCCACATCTCCTTTATTTACCCGTGTACTCTAGCCGTTCAGTAAATCTTCAAAAAAAATCTGAAATTAATGAACAATTTAGAAATTTTCCAATATTTTAGAACTTTCAAGGTACATCTTTCATTTTCTCGGTCTACAACTTCCATTTAACCGTCTATATATGCCATCTATATATTCTTTATAATAATCTAAGCTCAAGAATAAGAATTTTTGTAAATTTCTCCATTTTTATACATTTATTATTCAATTACATATTTTGCCTATTTATTGCATATTTTGCATATTTTGCATATTTTGCATAAATTTGCACATTTTGAATATGCAGTTTTCCATGTAAAGTGGGTTATTAAATTAGTATAAGTTCAAATTTTTACCTCAATCAACCTTCATTTAAAAAAGTGCATAAAATCCGATGTCTAATAATGAAATATTTGACCAAAAATTGTGAAAATGAGATCACGGCTGTAAGTTATTTTGTTTCGCATTCCGGTAAACCTTTATCGTGTTAAAAGAGTATTGAGTTCTGATTCAAAAAGAAAAGCTTAAGACAAATTAAGATCAACTTTAGTCCAAGATGCAAATTAGCGTTCTCTCAGCTGAAACGCGTTGTTCAAGTTTAAGTCCTTTACCTTCAATTTGGAAATATAAATCGTTTCTTTTAAAATTAGTTTTACCCAACTTTCGGTAAGCTTAGGTTTCACCGCTCGAACCTTGAATTATGCAGTTTTGAAAGTGCAATCCTAGAACTTGTGGACGAAGTCTTTATGGTTCAGTAAGCTCAAAAAAACAAACACACTAAATCAAACCAAATTTTAGGG